>WAAD01021170.1:3844-15069 GCA_013389945.1 Fregata magnificens | reverse complement strand
CCACAGGCACTTCAGACACTGCGTGGGAGCACAGACTCATCTGCAACAGCCACGGGTTGTACCGACTGACTTGGGTTGTAGGTGGAAGCTGAGAGGGCACAAAGAATTGTTGCTGCCTGTCCTCACATTCAGCTTTTTCCCCTACCTTCCACTAGGCGCAGTGACAGCACCAATATGGGTCTCTGATAAGCACAGTTGATCCCTAAGCAATCAAAGAGATGAGACGGCAACTGTCTCTGGCTTTGCAATGATATACAAAGCAAGCAGGCAAAACCAAAGAGAAAAGGAGCAGTGCAAATAAATGTGAATTCTGCAACGTGGTACGTGACTTTTCGTGTTCAGAGAGCTTCCTGTAGTGCTATACTATTCTGCATCACCTACAGCACGTACAAGTTCCCAGCACCCTTGCTAAGCCTGAGGAAGCAAGCACATGAGGACACACCACAGCCTCCTCCAATGGGATACTGCACAGAAAATTACTGTTACTTTGATAATAACATTTTTCTTCTGGAGAAATATTTCATTCTTTTCTCAAGTAGGTGGTCACAGCCCTCCAGGGTCATAAAATAGGTTGAGAATATTGCCAACTATTAGTTGCCTGCAGTCAGCAGCAACTCAGGTTCCCCGGAGTCATCAGCAATTCAGTTCCTCAAACAACATGAGGTGGGGGCAGGGTGGGCTGGAAAATGAGACTGGGCTTTAATTACTGGCTTCAAGTATTTATGCTAGGCAGGAAATGTCTATTTAGTTGCTGACTGCAGTTGCCCTCCTCTAAACAGAGCCGGAGGAAGAGAAAGAAGAGATTGGAAGGTGTTCCTCTCAAGACAGAGTGAACAGGAAAATGAGAACAGACGAGAAGGAAGAAGTAAAGCCGCCTGCAACCTACCTCCAGAGGAGCTGAGCTGCTGCCAGCTCACGATGTTGCTAACTCGTGAGCCAAAACTAGCATTGTGTTCTCAAAGGGTTTAAGAAACTTAGATGTTTCTGTGTGTACCTAACAGCCACGATCCTACTGTTTCCTCATTAAGAAAGAGCACGAGACAATTCTGTCTTCTTAAGAAAGGTTTTCTTCATAACAGTACCATGTTCATTTCGGTGAGGCCTGTAATACATGGTTATTACAGTATGCTTTGTTCATCAATGTTTGTAGTTTTATTAAGCTATGCGAAGAGGTCAGCTGGCTTTTTGTCGTCACTATTGACAGTAATAAGCTTTCACCTTATCGATGAATGAAAATAATATATGTGATGAACAATGAGTTGCTGCTAAAAATATAATTCTTACTTGCTGTTTCTCTGTTATTACTTTCCCGAACTGCAAACAACATCAGTCATTGAAGACAAACTGCTGTGCTATGACAGAAAATATATGCTTGCCTTACAGTCATGTTTTTCTTCTTTTATAATGGACATTATTCATAATGGAAATAGTAAATCTTAATGACTGGTTTCAAGAAATTTGGCATCAGACAAGTTCATATTTTATGCAATGTTTTAAGAATTGTTTTTCAGAAAAAATGATATAGTAAATCAGACCTCAAGAAAATGATTCATCCATATAGATTCACAAGTTGTTCAAAGACGATCCTTGTGACCATGAAGTTTGATCTCATGTACACCACAGGCTGCTGAATTTCTCCNATTTTTTTTTTTTAATGTTGAAGCAAGACTAAGTCAGTCATGGCATTTCAATATTCATTTGTGTACTGGCATACCACCCTTTATTACCATTCTCCTTCCCCCTTTTCTTAACCATTAACAGTTATAGCCATAATGTCAAAATGGAAGCTCCTATCTGTTACAAAAGAAAGGACCATCTAGTACAAAGAATATAGGACTATTCTGTAGCAGGCTTGTCGATAGGATTTATTTGTTGGTGGGACTGTGTAAGTACATAATAGTTTTGAAGTCATTAAATACATAAAATTACAGAGATCTCATAAAGTGTGTTTAGATTTTTCCCCCAAAGGGCTTTTGCTCATTACTGAGCTGAACAGAGCATGAGTGCCAGACTGGAAATTATGACTTTTTCTCCTGCAAATAACAATGTTGATAGCCAGGGATAAAGGAATATCTTTCCTGACACATTAAATCATTAAAAGAAAACAAAACTGTGACGTATATAATAATCTAATAGGCAGTGTTATGCCCTCAAACAGTAAAAGGAAAACTGATAAAATGACTGCAGTCTGGAGAAAGATTTTCTTAAAATTAGGGAAGTGTTAATAATCAAAGAGAAAAGAGAGGCAGAGCTATCATAACAACATATCTCATATGTACCTCGCTCTTGTAACATTCACATCCTTAAATTGGCTTTAGGTTTCTCACATAATTTATTAGGAGAGTTAGGCGCCTCAAACCAGGAGGAACAAGAGTGAACACAGGGAGCTGCTGGACCTAGCACACCAGTACAGGTGGTTGTTTAAACTGAATCCCTCTTCAGGACGCTCAGGCTCCCATTATACAGAGATGCCTTCATAAACTTGGGGTTCAGAGCTGGAATTTGCTGTGCCTGGCATAGGCACAAATGATTTTTATTTCAAAGATTTTCAGTCATACTTAGATATATATATCTCCCTTTTTATCAAATGGTTTTACAGTTAAAGCTCTTAGAACTCATTCGGAAATCACAGTTCAATTCTTTTCTATAAGAGGATTTAAAACCTGTTACCTTCTACAAACAGAGCAGAGAGTCCAGGCTGGGTACCAGGGATGAGATGACCCGGCTCATCCTCCTGAAACTCTTCCACTTGGCGCTAAGCCATTAAACGTCTGCTCATCCAGGAATAGCGCTGTGAAGATTAACAAGGTCCTCATCAGATAACGCAGACTGCTGCTCCTATCCAAAAACATATAGTATACTTATGAATAATTTTCACACGGTAATATTGAACTAGACTTACTGAATAAAAACATAATGAGTGGTATTTAAGCAATGGAAACAAATAACAATAGGATTATTATTAACCGATCTGATTTGTATGGAATATTTTAATGAATGGGCCACCCGTCCTCCTTTCTTCCCTTCCTGCTTTTGAAAATATTTGCATTATATTCTCGGTAACAGAAAAATTAGTATGTATAACTCCATGTGATTCTTGTCATTATGGTATAGGTTTGTTTTGTATAATGGTTTTAGTCAGCATGGGAGAAAAGATTGATTAATTGCATACTAGCACGTTAACAGTGGTATACTGTGATGCACTGGTCTAGTTACTGCGGTGCTTACATCCCAGATTTTGCAACTTCACTTACATGGCAACTCCCGCTGAACAGTTGAAGAAATGATTTCTTGTTTGGTATAAGTCAAGAGAAGCAGCTAGAAGATGAAAATTATTAACAATGTGACCCTGAAAGAAAGGAACTGTCAGTAGAATGATCACTTTATTGCAATCTAAACTGAAAATGGAGAGCACAGATAACCTCAACATTTGTTAATAAAATTTGAGAAATTACAACACAATAACATATAGAAGAGAAGCAGCATTTAAAAGAAAATATTTACCTTGACGCTTCTGCTGAATGTTTATTTTTCTTTATATAGGTGAATAAATTAAATTCCAATCTGATTAACTATAGTCTTTGCATGAAGTTATATTTCTAAATTGCACTTAAATTTTGAGTCCATTAAGGTGGTTTCATAAAAAAATTTAGCTCTTGGGTGGATGCAAAAATCACACAAAGTCTAAAATAAAAAGAAAATGTTAGAGTACTTAGTCACTTCTTTAGCCAAAACAAGGATGCTGACTCTAAGAAAAGTAAGCAGTGATTATAACAGTACGGAAGTGGAACGCGAGCAAGAATCAATTGTTAAAATTTAATTTTATTGTCTGCCCTGTAGATTATTTTATCTTTTTAGGTGTCTATGTCGCTGTAACCAATTTCTGGAAGCATTCCAATAGCCTGCATGAGAATCAGGGTTCCAAAAAGAGAACTAAAACGCTCGAGAAAAGAACTGGAACACAATTTGCTACTTAGAATTTATAAAAATATTCACAATTCTTTTTGCACTTTTTTGCCAGGTAATAACATAGACTAACAATTTAAAAACTAGTCACGCCGTGTTGCTTCTGAACACATTTATTCAGCATTAACATTATCTGACATAAGATGGTTAATAGCATGAATTTACCTTTCTAAGAAAAGGAAATCTGCTCTGGGTTTGAAATACTTACGCATCCAGAACCTCTGTATGTGAAACTGCCATTTCAAGACCGCTTGTATGTATCCCTCTGTAAAACGTGATTGAGCAAATTCTTTCCTGCTTCGCTTCAGTAAACTCCCACTTGATGGAAATTCTTCTGCTGAAACTAGCAGAAAATACATGCCTATGGCTTTTTATGTAAGCATGACTTCGATCTAATTACAAGACATTTATAAGTTTTGGAAACGTACCATACAATACCTCTTGTATTTATGAGTAATACATCTGCAATGATAATCTTTTTTTTTTTGGTCCAAAATATCAATGATCATCACAAGTTTAAGTAAAATCTTAATTTCAAATAGAAACAGTTATTAAACTGCCAACATTTACAAAGACCACCACACCATTGCTACTTTATGGAAATACAACCTTGTGAGGAACCAGAAAAAACATTTCTCTCCCTTTTTGTCATGTAATGAGCATAGTTCACATAAATGTGCCACTTGTTCTTGTCAGCAAGTTGCTAATACTTAATAAACAAAATAATGACAAGCTGAAAGTCTCATCGCTTACACAGCAGTATTTGCAGATGCATTTTCAGCAGTGTGTATGTATCTCCTGAACGTGAGACCTCTGTGGCAGATTTGAGATCTTCCTATATTAAGCAAAGGTCCTGCAGTGCTTAACAATACTGAAAGCTTTCAGGACTGCATAGACTGCTTGTAGAGGAGGCTCGTTCCCATCAAGAACTCTAGAAAACAAAAACTAATTTTGAAAAGAGCGATCAAACAACCCCTCCCTTGTATCAGCAAATAAAACAGCAAAATAATCGGCAGGCAGCCAAATCACTCATTGTCTTTATCACCAGAAGAGCAGAGGGAGCCTGAGGGATTACTAGTGATCACCTCAGGTTTCACAGAACAGCAGGGAACTTCACTCAGTTTTCTGTTCAGCAGGAAAACTACGTTTTGTAGTTTGGCAACTTCCTTGCTTAACTCCGAGCTAACTTTTCCACGTCAAAATGACTGCAAGTGCTGGAAATGAAAGAGCAGAAGCAGCTCAGTGCTAACAGTACACACAGAAATCCATAGGGTTACGCATTGTGGTTCTTTTGTTGTTGTTGTTTCTTGTTATAAACTTTGCCTGTGGATATAAAGCTGACAGGCTTTGGGTCATGGAATGGCATTTTAGAAAACACTTGTGTGACCTCCAATGTTGGTGGGGTTTTTTTGCATGGAAACTGGCATCAAATACAATCTGCTGACATGCTCAAGCTGCCCTCTGAAACAGAGAAGCACATCCTAAGAAAGTATACCCAGCTGAGGAACCAAATCTTCCTTTGCTTTTCCAGGAGCCACAGACAAAAACCAAATAAACAAATCCCCTATCTTCATAACCCGCGTTTAAGCCCTACTTTGGTAAGCCCCTGTTATTCTTTCAGTTAGTAGTTTGTGAACACAAAGAATAGCTTTGAAGTAACGATACCTGCATTTCAGTTAAGATTATAAGCAAGTGAATGATGCAAAAATGATTAGTTTCTTTTGATTAAATCCCCTAAATTTTGCTTTGCTGAGATGACCTATCCTAAGTGGAAAATAATCCTAGTAAGTTTTCATCTAGTGGATCTGAACGCAGGGAGGATGCTTTTGTTGTAACCCCTATATGGCNTTTTTTTTTTTAAATACAGGGATAAGAGAAATTATCATCAATACATTCTTTGGCACTTGGAAAGAGCTCTGTTCCTTATGCAAATCCCTATGATCAATTTTTAACAGGGAGAGAGAGAAGAAAGGAATAGAAAACCGCTGTCAAGCGCTATTAAGAGGTTTGTAAAGACTCAAGAGACATGACGAATGAAGATCTGTCTTTCCAAACTGGCTTTGAGACATTCTGAGTTTGCACTACATGCATCCATTCTGTTTCTAGTCTGAAATAACTTCACACACTGATTGTTAATAAGCCACGCTTAAAACCAGTAAATTCTTGGAAGAATAAGATTTCTTAAGTGTTGTTACAAATGGGCAAAATAAAAATCACATAAAACAAACAAACAATAAACCCCAGAAATTGCTTTAAGGAGTCATTATGGTCCTGATGTATGTAAGCTGAAGTTTATAATTTTCCATAAAATACGGTTCATTTGTTTAAAATTGAAATGGAAGAATTAAATATAGAAATGTAAAAGCTATTAATGCATGACAAAATAAAATAAATTAGAAACACAGAAATTACTATAGACATTTCATCTTTAATTCATTCAAGTTCTTTTTTCTTCTTTTGGTATAATACACCCTTGGACAGAATGTTAGCTTAATTTTGAATTTACTGGTTTAAAAGGTTTTCATCAGGACCTTTTCATGAGCTAAACAGAGAAATATGTGTTGAATTATTACTGCTTTATCTGAAGCTTTTTTTAGCAAACTCCAAAGCAGTAAAAGACTTCCAAAAATTTATGCGAGTGTGTTTGACCATACCAGCGATATAGGCTAAACAAGAGTAACAGCACTCTCTATAGGAGTCTTTGTTCCACCATGCTGTACATTGAAAAGTGAAGCCAAAGTGCATAAACTTAATGGAGAGGAAAGATGATCACGTGCTAATACTTTCTCCTTTCTCAGTATGTAACTATCAACTGCCCTCTTGTAAAAGAAGAGGGAACTGAAGTCAACACTAAGATGAGCTTAGTCATACCTTTATGTGACATAGTCCCGTGAATAATTTATGTATCAGACACAGATCTCGGAGGTGTTAATCTTTCGTAGAGCAGTAGTCAGAGCCCACATGGAGACTGCAATCATCATCTCGCGAGCCACATGGCACAGCTGCCCTACTGAAACCACAGAGAACAAGGCAAGGAGTCAGCTTTGCTGCCAGCGTTTTCCTGGCACGGGAAGGTGAAGAGGGCAGAGAGCTGTATTTAGGCAAATGGATTCCCCCATTTTGGCTCCAGTTCTGTGCAACCTGCCTGTCTCCTGTAGATGTCTCTTCATGGCACAGTTGAGATGCTACGTTATCTTCCCTCTTCCATCACAACAAGCCAATTATGCATGGTAAGTCACGCAAGGATAGTTAAAAATCTGTTCTCAACTTCCCTCTAAGAATATTACTGAATCAACAGAGATACAGTTTACATTAACAGTGTCTGGCCACAGACCTTTCTGGGGAAATATTCCAGCTTTCTTGTACTTTGATCTGGAAATGGAAATCAGACCTGTAGTAATTTAGTGGAACAAGTAACATTCAAAAATGAATAATCCCCATTAAAATATCTTTTTTTTTTTCCCCCCCCCCAGGACAGATTTCATCAGTTAATAATACCTGTATAATGAAAAAAATTACCAGGTTTAAGGAACTGTGAAAATGCACTACATGTTGTCAATCTTTGAGGGAAGGATTTTCAGGTAGTAAGTAATCTAAAAATCAGCAATAGCTCAATGCTACCTAATACTCACATTAATTTAGTGCTGCTATATAATTATTTAGATATTTAATTGCACATCACATAAATCATTTTACAAGGAAATATTTTTCACACTTGCATGCCATGCTGCAAAAAGCACATAATTAGTATGCAATAAAGGCATGTTTCCAGGATGCAATGCTTGTATTTAAGCAGCAAATAGATAAGATCATTAGACTTCTGGCCTTAAAGAAGAATAGAGAATAAATAATTCTTCAGTTATTCTTAAACATTAATTTCTAGATTAGGAGATTATACTGAGTGTTTTTAAGACACAGGGAGGTTACAGTCATGCTAATTTAAAAAAAATTAAGAAGTTAGAACTATTTAAAGTTGTTGCAATTACATGATTATTCTTTGGTGCAAAATAATAAGTCTAATAATACTAAGAGTGATGAAAAAGCTTGAAATTAAGACAAGTGAGGAAGAGAAAAGCAAACATGAAAATACTCTAAGTGGATAAGGAAAATGATTAAATAGGGTGACAGTATGAGAGTACTAGCTTAATGAAGTACAGCAAGCTTGGAATCATCTCTTACCTACAAGAGCACCTTGATTTATGTCATCGAAACAGCATAGTATTTTTGTGCTTCAGTTCAAAAATACGATGTTACAGCAGGAAAGTGACCTTTATAAAGCAGGAACAGATTGGGGATGTCAAGGAATTATCCTTTTATGTAACTATCACTATTCTGTTCTTTAAATTTAAAAATCTCATCTTCACTTACCTAAACAAACCTGTAAAATGATATTCCTTGAGGTCATCCCAACTGAAAGCTATCAGAAACTGAACTGGAAGCTGTACAACTAAAACACTCTTAATTAGACCCCTTCTTGATGAAATCAGAGGACTGAACACACGTTAGCTAATCCTTACCAAAGCGCAGACTGGAACATAAGATCTAAAAATCACACCTTTTCACCTGTACTTTTGGAGTACAGTTATGAATGGGGTCATGGCTATTCTGGTCTTTTTCTCCTATTTTGAACTACAGTTCCTTAATATAAATATATTAAACACCAATACGTTTTTCAGCATAAGAAAGATGCAGGGGAAATTAATATACTCATTAAACTTCTTAATTTAATGAGGGATGAATAGAACTCTGGGTAATCACAAGAGTAATAGTCCTTGCAAGATTCCTGTAGAGCAAAATAGACAGGGACACTTAAAGCATGCAGGAGATTACATAAAGGAAATGGGATGGCTGAGCTTCTACGTTTTATCACAGAGTTTTCAGATCAGAAGAGTGAAGAAAAGTGAAACTGACTCTGAAATTATGTGACAACTGTCAAAACATAACTTTACAGCTTTAGGGTAAATAGGTGCTATATAGATATTTATACAAACATATTTATAGATATAGCGTTAAGACACAAACATGCACACAGACAACAAATTTTGAATTCAATGATACTTTTCTGCAAAGCTACCGTGAATATATCTACATTTATCAATAAAGGATAAACAAGATCTTTATATTTTTTATATTTTGACTGTCTTTAGAGCATGAAATAATTTAATATTACTATATATTCTATCAGATCTTGATTAACAAATAGTAAAAACGCATTAAACCCTCTAATGCTCTCAAAAAAACACTAAAAATGCATACAGAATAGCATACCTATATACTAAAAAAACTGAGATAAAAAAATCTGAAATTACAGCTTGACATTTTTACTTATTCTGTTAATTTTTCTCTATAAGGGAGATATTGTTCTAATTTTCTGGTTTACATTTTCAGCAGTAATTTGTAGCAAAACCTCAAAAACTTTAACCAAGAATTAAAATGTATTAACCATAAGCAACTACAACCAATTTACCAGAGCCATAACATTTTTTGCTCAGACTGTAGTTCATTACAATAGATCATTATGCTGAAATCAGAATGTTTCATGTAATCAAATAATTTCATTTAGAATCCAATTTCCAAAGGAAAAATAAAACAGGAAGAAATAGGCAGATTTGTTGGACCCCAAGTCAATCTTTTCAAAACAGCTTGTTTGAAAAGCAATATGATAAGGATAATTTCTACAACTCCAGGTTTTATTCCACTCAGAACTGAGGATTGATTTTTAAAGTGTTTACTTCCTTTCCAAGTGGAACATGATGATCCAGCCACACAACTTCTGAGCTCATTGTTTCCATGGAGTAGTGATTCAACTGAACTGCTCCTGTACATTTGGATGCCAAATGCACAACAGTAGAATTTATTGCTAGATGCTGAGATTATATTTTATTTGAAATTTTTATTTCATCTTTCTGAATATCTTGGTTACTTAGAGATGGGACATTTTGCCAACCTCACAAGCTCCCTAAAATATCTTTTATAACCATCATTAAAAAAAGATCATGCTTTAGAATAAAACAAGAACAACATTACCCACACTGACAGAACAAATCTCAACAGTACCTATGTGAGTCCATGAAATGGACAAATTAATGAATTATTATCCATTAGATCATTTTGTCCAAAAAACATTGACCAGATTCAGAACTGTGGTAAACACATTCAGGTCAAGTAGTAAACAGTGCGATACCAGCTTGCACGAACTCTGAAGCTACTGAATTTTCAGATAAGCATCATTTGTATAAAACAAAAAGTAGCTCTCGACTAATGATGGTCACTTCTAATCCCTAGATGTCTCTAATCTTAGTCGGATGTTTGTTCGTCCTACACCTGCACTGTGAAAAACCTTTCACTAAATAATACTATCTTGTAAATTAACTTTCTCCTTATCACTGGCCAGAGAATATACCTTCCATCCTGAATATCCTATGTATTATCCAATCCACAAGCATCATAAATCCTTACCAGTAACTGGACATGAAAAGACCTGTTTTAAAATGCCCTATTAACTAGACCTCATAGAATGATGTCTTTGGCAAGTATCTTAATTAAAGAAGATGTCAGAACAGAGACTTTTATTAGCTCAAAACTTCTTGCGGTTCGTGATGTGCGTTTGCAGTGTCTTTTGAAACAATGTTGCCCTCTAGCTCTCAGAGAATGAAAAATAAAATAATTTTTAAAAGGACATCATGTGACTTGGGAGAGGCCAATACAACTTGGAACTTGTCTGTATATTTCTTATTCAGGTGAAATCCTTGGCCTCACTGGGAGTTTTTAGCTCGAACAGAATCAGCACTTCAGTTAACAGCCCCAGAGGCTGATGAATGAAATAAATGAAATTAATTCAGTTTTCACCAATACGAAAGAGATATTCTAGTNAAGTACCTAGAAGACTCAAATATTAAAAAATTCAGTTCCTTCATGAGTACCTTTGAATTTCAATGGATTTTAATTATAATCAAAAAGGATGCTTCATCTGAAATGACAAATAACTACTTAATGACCTGCCAGAATAATATTCCACTTCTAATGGGAAAATACTCTCCTTCTCTAACTGATCAAAGGCATCACTTATGTGATAAAATTGCTGTGGTTCACTTTATAAAAAGAATGGTTCTGAGCCAACAAAGTAGGACAGTTGACATACTGCTAATTCACATTCCTTAATTCAGGAATAGTGTTCTGTGAATTTAAGAATGGGAATTAGCTACACGTCTTTTAGTAAACAGATTTTTTTGTTTGCTTGCTTTTTATTGTGGGTTTTT
>WAAD01021166.1:108453-123432 GCA_013389945.1 Fregata magnificens | reverse complement strand
ATGGTAACTGCTGAGTGATCTCTCCCTGTCCTTATCTCGACCCACGAGCCTTGCATTATATTTTCTCTCCCCTGTCCAGCTGAGAAGGGGGGGTGATAGAGCGGCTTTGGTGGGCACCTGGTGTCCAGCCAGGATCAACCCACCACAGATGGGCATCATGACATGGCAGGGGGTGAGAGCTTTGTCTTCCCAAGCTGCAACGGTGGCTGCAAAAAAGATGAATGAGTCAAGTTGCAGAAAGTTAACTTTTAACTTCTGCTTTTAACTCTTAAAAGCAAATTGAACTGGTGGAAAGTTTATGCCTTGGGAATCCCTTGTGCTGTGCAGCTGAGTTTTCTTTTTCTTTTTTTTTTTTTTTTAATCCAGTTGCTGGGATGCCAGTGCTGGATTTACTGTTTTATCGAACCGCAGCCTGGGAAAAGAAGCAGCAGCAGCAGCAGATGCTGACATGTCATGGCTCGGGGCTAGAGGGATTTCACAGCTGATGCTTCTGAACAGCTTTGTAGGTGGGATGTGCTGTGGGCTCACTCCCATGAAGGTGGTGGGTGTCAGCCCTGCCCGGAGCTGGCAGCCCTCCCCAGGGTGTGTGTGGGTGTCTGCGTGAGGCTGGGGGCCGTGCGGATGGGAGAGCTTCGGCAGGGTCTCACCCTGCACGTGGAAAATGGAAGGAAAGGGAAACTGGAGATACAGGGTAGCTGCTCCCCAGCAGTTTTCCTGCAGCTGGTTGGGAAGGACAGTGTAGGCATGGCCAGAAAGGCAAGAGCCTGTCCTGAGCACTGTGGCAGGAGCACAGATTCCAAGCTCAGATGTTGCAATCAAAGTTTTCCCTGAGCCCTTTCCAGCACCTGTTTGCCAAACTCCCTTTCACAGGGGTTGCTGGAGCAGCTTTCCTGTAAATGCTGCTCTTGTCACGGCATCTCTGGCAGCTGCCCAGGAAATTAAGGCAATTAATGAGCAATAAGACACATGAGCAGTGAGAGGGAAGGGCGGCATTTCGTATGAATGAATTACACGTGATTGACACTGCCTGAAGTAACCTACTTGCAAAAACATACCTCATCCCCCATATTGCACTTTCACAAAGTTTAAGCAAAAGAGATTTCTCAGGAGCGTGAATAACTGGCAGTATTTTTGCTGGCTAGACTATAACTAAGATGGCTTAAGGCAGAACGTTAAAGCAGGCAGCACACAACCTCTGCGATATATTGACCTGATCAAATGTGTAATACTTAGAACATTTTCTACCCTGAAAATGAAAGCTTTAAAATCCTCCCTCTGTTTTACATAGAGGTGGAAGTAAGACTTTTGGAAATTTTTCATTAGAAACAGAGACAGAAACCAGTGTTCGATCGGGGATTTATAGCAGACCCTCAAATGCAGCGCTCTGACGTTGCGGTGAACACTGTAACCTCTGGGATTTTAGGGTGGATTTCTGGTTCTCTTTTTGGCCAGCGTTTCCATCTCAAGGCTGAGAGACATTTCCAGATTTGTTTTTCAGCAGAACTGGTTTCTTCCCCTGCATAATTCTGTTTTCAGTGAACTGGTGTTTGTAAGAAGCAAAAAAAAGTTCCCAGGCAATGCTGCAGAGGTCTGCAGCAACCACTTGTACCATTATATAGTTATGGTGACTGTCATCCTGAGGTTGATAGAAATAAGTTCACATTCCTGAAAATGTAAATATTTACATAAATATTTTTCAGGAAGATGGAGAAGCAAGTGTCTGAGAAAAAGATAAAATTCTATAAACAAATGTTATCTGCCTGATGTAACACTCCAAATGCCTCATCCACTGAGTAATCTGGATGTGACGTAACGGGGGAGCTGGCCAAGTGAAATGTTCTCACCCCGAAACAAAGGAAAGCAAATCAAAGGGAGGTGGAATTGCCCGTTCCCAGGCTGCCTGTCCCCTGTGACCTTCCTCGTGCTCTGTTACATCCATTTCCAACAAAAGCCTTTTTTTTCCCCCTTCCTTTAAACAATGTAATGGATACCCCTCCGTCCGTGTGCTGGGAAACGGCTCACTGCAGAGGAAGCGATGTGGCTGCGCTGGAGCAGATCCCCGTTTGCAAGTGGAGCGTGTCCTGCTTTCCCAGCATTAGGTGAAGAAAATTACGGGGCTTTGAAAGCCATCCCGCAGCTGAAACAATAAAGTCTTACTCTGGTCAAATATAATTACGGATGAAACATCTTTCCCCCTTTCTTCATGTAAGCAATCCCAATAGTCTTTGAATACTGCACTGGTAAGGGAAGTGGAAATGCACGGGATAAAAATGCTTGTTCTGTTAAGGGCTGAATGACTGAGCCCCAAATTCTCACTCTTTCCGAGGCTAGAAGTTCTTTCCAACAGCCCCTGCTTGGTGAAAGAACTAATACTAAGCATTTTCCATACGGAAATATAATTTCCATATTCCTCTGATTCCCTAATACTCAGATTTGTCAGGATGATATTTCATGAATTATTTACTGCTTTGAAGTTTATATGACATGGCAAAAGCTCAGCAAGCTGGACCGTCCATTTGATCACGCCTTGAAACTGCCACCTGAATGGGGGGGGTTGTCTTTTCTGACAGCTCTTACCATAAGGAATGGGAGTTACCTTCTCAATAAAGAGTCCACCCTAGGAAATCTGACTGCCGGCCAAGTTTGGCTTTGAGATCCTTACAGTGGCTGTAGGTAGGCAGCCACCACATCTACGAGAAGGATTTGACGTGTCCTAGTGAACGTGCCCGGTTCAGCAAACAGGGTTGTCCAGAACGGGGAGCTGAAGGAAAGCCTTTAACAGGGCAGCAAAGATGTAAAAGGCCAAAAGAGGACAAGCCTGAAGAAAATTAACTGTTTGAGGCAACTTCCTTGAATTTGGGCTGGAGGATCTGAAGGTGGCAGCTGCGGCGGTGTGCAGGGTGCCGGTGTGCCCAGCCCTGCAGCCGCTGATGGCTCTTTGGAGACTGCTTCCACGTACAGCTCTGCTGGTGCCGAGGCAGAAACTGGCTGGGCATGGGCTGCGTATTTCTTGCTCTCCTTTAGATGAGAAATGCAGCACATTCGTGGAGTGGGAGTAGCGAGATTATTACAGGGAGCTGGGAAATGATATTTCTTTTTATTGAAAGCGGACATTTTCTAGGGATGCTCAACTGACCTTCACCAACGTCGTGTGGCCCTTGGATAAAGCTGGTCCCTGCTGTATGTTTAGTCTGGGAAGGGCAGACAGTTTGCTGTGCTTCACTGCCACGTAAAGGTGGTGTGTTCAAACTGGCCTTCGTGGGAGCCACAGGTGCCTTTTTCTTTCCAGCTCTTCCCTCTGTTTTTGGCTATCATAAACCTTAGTTACATCAAGAACCCCTTCAACGCAGGGCACAGGCGAGCATCCTCATGCTGATTTAGGAAATGCAGTATTGTATTTGTCACAGCCAGCAGGGTGGGACCGCCGAGCCCCGCTCCCCGACCAGTTTACCTCCCAGTGTGACTGCAAACGTAAAAACCTCCTGGTGCGAGCTGGTGCTTGTATTTCAGTAAATATTAGAAGAAATCATTGTTGATTTGTTGAAGGAATGGCCCCAATATGGCCTCCTGGCGGTATCTAATCCAGCTGTCAGAGCTGGAGGACACTGCCCACATTTCTAGATATTTTGCGGTTGGCACTGTTACCCAAGCATGTTGTATCGTAAGGGTTGTTTATAATGTTGGCATGCGAACCATCACGAGAGAGTGAGCATGGGCAGCAAGTCGTTCGGGAGGAGGATGAATACATGACGGTGTTATGTTGTCATAACTCCACCCCCAAAAGTAATCGAGAAAACTCCTCTTGACAAGTGGACTCAGAAACGTATGGGACTATTCTGTTAGCCAAAGCTTTTGTATTTTGCCTTAAAAATGGAGCATCCAGCGCTTTTCTGCAGCCTGCCAGGGCAGGTGAGCATTGGTGCCTGTGGTAGGGGGTGTAGGAGGCAGCTTTGCTGTCAGGGATGTCGTGATTGCCAGCACAGAGCTTGCTAGCACGACAGAATAAAAGTAAGAGCCATAAGCTAGGGCTGGGGAAGGGGATGGGTTAGTAAGCCAGCATCACCCATACGGCCATTTTCCAAAATCCCAGTTGGCTGCCTGGGGGGACTGTTTCCCCAGCCAGTCCAGGACTGTGACGTGCGGCAAGTTGTAATTCCAACCAAATGCCTCTGGCACCTATCGATAATTTATCTCCCTGATCCCTGCATTTCCTAGCAACAAGATTAGTCCCAGCAATAGGCCGTCAGTGCGGCCATGCCAGCCCGGCTGGCCCCGCTCGGGGGCCCCGCAGGCGCCCGGGTGCTTTTCTCCAAGCTTTGTGGCCCTTCCCGGTCTCACTCCACCTCTCCCCAAGCCGACAGCCCTGGTGTTCTCCAGCCTGCTGGCTCTTCGGGACCGAACCGTGCCTGCTCCTCTCAGGAGCGGTTGTTGGGAGACTCACATCTCCCTGCTGCAATCAAAGCCTTTAGGTAATTTATGTTTGCAGCGGGACATTAAGGGTGTGCCCTGTAATGCTATAAAATAAACAACTCTGGATTATTTTTTTTTTACAAGTTTGAGGCTAATAGCTAGAAATATTTCACAGCCATAAAGAATATATAGCGGGAGGGGAGCGTTGCACTGAGAAGCCGTCTGCTGGAGGTGGAACGGTTTTCAAGTCTATAATGGGCTTCTGGAGTCACTTGCCATTATCCTGGGGGCAAAGGTGAAGCAGTAAATCTGCTGTGACTCAAAGTATGCACCTGGTAGAGAAACCCTCAGAAACATTACTGCAAGGCACCAGATTTGTTCTGGAGACAGCAGCTGAGGTGCATTGGGGGAATCCCTCTAAAATTGCCCAGAAACGAAGGGAACCCAAATGAGGATCCGAAACAACCCATGGATGCAACCCATAAGCACTGTTTTCTCTGCCACGAAGAAACCCAGAGATCCAGGTAGTTTTTCTAGTTGCAATTTAAGATTTCTGTATTTCTGCAGTCATGGACGCAAGCTTTATTCTGCTATTTAATATAGTCACTCTTCACAAATCTGAAGGGACACCTGAAGAAAACTGCTGGTAGATCTGTCAGCTGGAAGCCTTGCGTCCCAGTACCTGACATCCCACCTGATGCTTGCGCTTCCTGGATGCCCATCATGAGAAATGGGCTTCTACCATGTGAGAGCTGGTGCTAAGGAACACGAGAAAGAAATCTCTCCTTTTGAAACAGAGCTTGCTGCAATGAACTCAGACAATCTGGGTGGCCTAGGAGTCCTTTGCAGTTACCAGTATAGCACGGTTTCATTTAATAGCTCTATTTCTGCCATTTTCTATGGGAAAAGTCATGTGGTAAATAATTAGCTTCATATTTTTGCCGATATGTCTCATACTGCATTGTCTCCTACTGAAATATATGGACCATCAGGTACACCTAGAAATTGGGAATGAATCATTGGAAAGACATTACAATAGGGTTTTTACCACTTAAATTTGTGGTTTGCTTTGGATCTTTTTTCCATGATCTTCCAGAAGTTACGAAGTTGGAGTTACCTGCAGTTTAATTGCCACTCTGTGTCTTGCTATCTGAAATCACTAAGTAGCAGACAGAGGAAGGGTATACCCCTTCGGAGATCTATCGCTTGTGCTGGAAGAGGGGTTTCTCTGGAAATCGGTGCCTGGGAGCCCCTGAAACGTGCTGGTCTCTGCTGGGCTGAGGGCTCCGCATGTTGGCCTGGCAGCAGGAGCAGACAGCCCGGGCTTTGCCAGCAGTGCTCAAGGCGTTTGCACAGAAACGATGTGGAGATCTTCTCCATCACGATATTTTGGATGTCGTATTATGTAATTATCTGGGTACGGACTGTACAGACATGTTTTCAAGGAGGTGATTAGCTGCCTTGGCAATCCCAAAGCACCGATCTGGACTTGCCCAGGGCGGTAAAGCTGTTGGGACAGGTTTTGCCAGGAAACAGTTTCGGGCTTCTGAAGGTGTGATTCAAACCCCAGTTAAGAGGATAAAACCTGTGTGCGTGTGACTCGGGATGCAGTTGGCAGTGAGAAGGTCAGAGCTGGGATCTTTCATTTTGGTAAAGAGACGGCGGGTGGGATGGGGGAGGACAGGCAGGTGCCCAGGGGTGCCGGGGTGTCGCACAGAGGCTTTGTGCAAGCAGAGCAGCAGCGAGACGGGGGTAGCAAGCTAGTTAAAACAGTGATTTTCAGGGGACCCAAAGTTATTCATAAACTTGGACCAATTTTGTGACTAGCTACGGTTTTTCTAAACTTCCAAGGAGAGAGGGGAAGACAACTCGAAAAATGTTGTTGCATTCAATTAAAGCCTCTTTAAATCAATATTTTATTTAGGAAACACGAGCGTATGCTGCAAGGTCTGGTCGAAAACAGGCTTTCAGCTCTCCCTGAGGTGTCCGTGTGTCCGTCCCGCAGCAGCACAGCTCCCTCTCCCGACTGCAAAGCTCACCAGCACTGAGATGAACGGTTTATTAAACTCGCTGTGGGACAGGTTCATTTTTGCACAGTAAAGGGCCTTTAAAGCGCGAAGGGACGCATCCCCACCTGCGGGATTAAGACATCCCAAATCCGTAATTATTTCAGGTTCTCTGCTGAGCTGCGTGGTCCAGTGGGACCTTCCCTATCTTCAACCATCTTCTCCGAGTCTCATTTAAAGAAAACCTCCATTTTACAGAATGAACGCCGCTGCCTAAGGAGGGGGCAGCGGGCACGGTTGTCTGCTGGCAGCGCCTCGGTGCAATGAGTTTCTGACCTGGGCTGCAGCGTGCCGCGGTGCTTGGCCGGGCAACTGCCCTCCCTGCTGCCGTCCCGTGTGTAGGGGTACTGTGCAAACATGCTTTGTGCCTAAACCACTGATACACCCGTGTGTCAATCTGCGATGCTCTGACCTTTTGGCCCCGTGAGATGGTTTTGAAGTCTTGATTGTCCACCTTCCTCAACTGTGGATAGGTTAGGTTATCCTCAGAAATACGGTATTTCTGCTTGTACAAGGGCTTGGCAAGCCCTGTTTGTGTTGCCCAAGCAGCTTTAATGCACCAGCTTGGCTACGGATAGCTTGGACTGGAGTATGTCCCTTGAAAACAAGATTTGACAGTTGGACTTGAAGAGGTCTTTTCCAACCTTAATGATTCTATGATTGGTTTCTTATGCTGCAAACTGTGTGCTCAGCTCCATCCCCAAATGAAGCATTCAGTTAGGATGCTGTATCTGTGCTGGACTTTGAGAGGCTTACAAAACAGATACAGGGTTAGGAAGGTGGGCACTGCAAGTAGATGGAGACACAAATCTCACGTTTTCATCAGCTGTGTTGTGTTACCTGCATTACCACATGAGCCATGCGGGATGTGTTGAAGTCCGCCTGAGGAAATGGCCCAAAACTGCCCAAACTGGACTTGTCAGAGGAGCTGTGTTTCACGCAAGATGGCATGGGCTGTCGGGGAGCTCCAGCTGGTGAGACGAAGCCCCAGGTGTCGCAGACAGCTGAAATGCATGTCAGAGCCTTGGAGCGACCCTCCTGCCGGGACCCTGCTCTCCGGAGCACCGCTGGTGCTGGGCCCAGGGGAACTTTTTGCTGCTGCAAGGAGATAAACCGCCAGAAAAACACACTGTGCCGTAAACCAGTCCCTCCTTGCAGCCTCAGTATCGGGCACTAGATGTCCTTGCATGCCATACCACAGGCACACAGCCCTCCGGTGCCGCACAGGCTGCAGGTGTGACATTTCCACGAGGGTGATGACCACGGGACAAAGGTGGCCCTTTTCCAGCTCTGGTCTTTCAGGACAGAGGGGACTTCGTGGGGGAAGGGCACTTGCTGCTCTGCTGATCTTCACGCTCCCTGGGGGATGCCGGGTCAGGGGCTGCCTTGCTCAGGGGGACATTTTCCATGAGATCGCAGCGAGCTCTCGTCCATGTGCACCCCAGCACCTGCAGCTCAAAGTCACTTAATGGTGATCCCATTAAAGTATTTCAAGAGCAGCCCTTTGTTGTGGGAAATCGATAGCTGCCTTGCGGGCCTGTTGGTGTCTCAGTGAAACCCATTAAATTACATGAGTTTGATCCCAAAGTGGCAAACACAGCAGCATTTGAGAATAGCTTCACAGACAGGAAACCCAATAACGTGCTCATAAAGTGATTTTTGTGTGTGTGTGTCCAGCAGTGAGCAGGACTGGAGAAATGGAAGTTACTCACCTAAACTCTTGGTGAATAATTACTGGAGTGGTGTCAGATACAAATAATTTCCCCACTTCTGTCACTTTGAGGACAGCAAATAGGGCAAATAAAATGCCGTGGGAAAAATGAATGTGCCTGGTGCTTGAGCAGTAAGGAGCAGCCTTGAGTATGCTACTAAATTGATGGTCTGTACATGAAAGACTGGTTAACTCCTGGGAGATGCAGTGAGTATCCTTTGGGGAGCCCTGACAGACCTCTCCTCCTCGCCACTGGTGCTTGCTGCCGTGCCACGCGCTTACCCTGAACCTCATTTATGGTGCGTGCTTGTGGCAGCGATCCCTCGCCCCTGGGGATCCCATCTAGGAGCACAGCTGCCTGCGTAGGTAAATATACCAGCAAACCCTGGAGCTGTGTGAAACTTTTGGTCCCGGGTGTCCCCAGAGTGGCTGAGGGCAAATTACAGCCACCCGGCAGCTGCTCGAGCAGTCCCCGGACGTTAGCACAACCTGCCAGGCTCCTCTTCTGTTTTCACATCCAATTCTTCCTCCGGCCGTTCAATTCCCGCAGAGCAGGTCAGGGGATGCTCCCACCCTCGGGCTCCAGCGTGGTGCCGGGGTTGTGTGAAGCAAGCCTGGCTTGTAGGTTCAGCCTCTCTCAGCACAGGTTTTGTGCCAAAAATCGCTCCTGTCCTGCAGTTTCAGCAGCACTTTCAGGACAGAGAGCAATGCCACGGGCAAAGGGACACTCAGGCAAGTTTTATGCCCTTCGGAATAACCCCCATGTGTTCACAGCTTTAGCCACAGGCTAGATATGATAAGAATAAAAACAGTTTATATTTTATTTCTTTAAACCAAGCATCCCCTTGGGCAGCTCTCGGCCAGTGTCCTGCCCATGCCCTGGCTGCGCCCTGCGACCCTGCCCAGGCTCTCGCCGGGGGGGGGCTTTACCATCATGCCTGTATTGGGTACCCCAGAGGGAGTCCCGCTTACATTGAAAGCTGTCAGATCTTACCCTCCAAGCAGTAATTAATGGTATTTATTTCAGTAATAAATTGGGGAAATCCTCTTTTCTCCCACAAATGCAGCCAGATGTGGTATCTGCTGGGCAAAGGAGGAAATTACTTTAGAAATTAATTATGAAGGGCATGAGCAATGGGAAAAAATGCCAGTCCCTCACTCCCCACTTTTGTGATGCTTGGTAGCTGTAATTTCAATACATTTACAGACACATTTTGTCCCTTAAAATAATGTAAATTAACAGTTTTATGTTGCGCTTTGGGAGAACGCACGGGGTCAATTATAAAGAGGCACTAATTTATTTAGGTGCAATAACTCAACTGTTTTTTTACTTGGCAGTCCTGCCCACACACAGGCTTATGAATCTGAAAGTCTACATTCCTCATTTCTGTGCTTTTTACGCTGTTACATATGATCCAATATGAGGTGTACCAGGCACGAGAAACAAAGGGTAATTCTGAAAGGTCACTAGAAATGGATTAGCTCATTCCAAGGGTTCTTAATAGTTCTGACCTAAATTGCGTGTTGAAAGGAAAAATATTTTGGTCTGCTTTATGTGAACGTTATTATAAGTAATGAACGAGCAAGAAAAATGTTACAATATCTCTTCCCTACAAGTACACAGTCACAAGCTCTATCAAGTCAGTGCCCTGTAACTTCAAGCAAGGGCGGGTCGGTGTTAAATGCTCGTTTTCTCAATTGCCAAAACAACAGAGCTGGGTCATGCCCCCTTAATACCCAAACAAGCAGGCCAAAACCCACCAGGACAAAACCAACCACCACCCTCTGAATTTATTTAGCAGCCGTCAGTGGAAGGGGTTTACCTGCTGTTTGCCTGCATCCCTGCACCTCAGAATAACAAAAATGCAATGTTCTTTGGTTTTCAAGGTTTCCACTAAATGGTGGCAGTTTCCCTGGGGAGGAAAGGCCATGCCTGGGGCTGGTGTGGAGCCCCCAGCCCAGGTGTCCTGAATTTCGTAGGATGCCCGGAGCCC
Source organism: Fregata magnificens (assembly GCA_013389945.1). NCBI lineage: Eukaryota > Metazoa > Chordata > Aves > Suliformes > Fregatidae > Fregata > Fregata magnificens. The sequence continues at coordinate 113,251 of WAAD01021166.1, read as the reverse complement.
ACGGGCAGCCCCGGGCAGGAGCTGTGCTGCTGCTGAGGGTTTGGGAGGAGCTGTACAGCTCCTAGGCCCTCTCTGGGGTGAGCCCGTGTATGTCGTGGGAAGGTGAGTCTCTTGTGATTGGGAGCTTTGATTTTATTTATTTATTTATTTATTTGATTTTTTTTTTTTTCTTATACTGGTAATTCCTCATACTGCTCTGGAGAACCATGTCAGAGCTCTGGGGAAGCCGGGACATACGAGGACTATAATCTCCTAACGCTGCAGGAGTTTTATTTGACGGTGAGGTTAGTACAGGTAATTCCCCTTTATGAGGTTTCCCGGATGTCTAGGGGTTGCCTTTAGGAATAGGACCAGGAATAACTTGAACTCTCACACCGCGCCTGGTCTCCCTTTGCAGCAACCGGCTGCATTGGGTGGGATAAGTAATTCCTCAAACCTCCCTGCCCCAAGGAGGGGATGTTTGGGTGCAAGCAGGAGTGCTTCAAAAGAAGGGATTTTTTTTTTTTTTTTTTTTTGCTCATTAGTCTAACTGCAGTTGGAAAAGGCTCTGGAGGTATTTAAAGTCAAAGTCTGTATTTTGTCTTAAAGCAAGAACCAGTGTAGCACTCTAAGATCAATGTGATATAAAATGGTGCATTTGAAGCTTCATACTTGCTTCAGCTCCTGCCCTGATTGCAGGGCCTGGATCAGAAACCTGTGACCGCAGTGACTGCTTTATTAGCAGCGTGGGGGAGCTGTGTCCCCCAAACCATGAGCTCTGCACCCCCCAACTTGCAGAGGGGAGAAGGTTTTGTTGTATTTTTAGGGGTGAACATACATTGCACGTGGTCTCCCTGGGTCTCCTTCAGTTCAGACCGGTGCGTTACCTTGGTGCTGTTGGCAGTGTGGTATTTTCAAGCTGGGGTATAAATTTGTTATAAAATCACCTGGTGATTACATGTTGCATTATAATAAACACGAATTAGTACAGGGACTGAAGTAGCGTTTCAGCCTCCGGGCTGGGCAGGCAAGGTTGCTCTGCCTAGTTCCCATCTCTATAACCCGGTCGCCATTTCTTCTTCCTGCCATCGAACGGTTGGATTAACCTCAATCCCTCAGTCGTTAGTAAATATTAGTAAGTCATATGTGACATTTTGCACCAAGTGAGGCTGCGGGTCCTGCCTGTTGGAAGTTTTTAATTAAATAAAGCTCCCTGCTGTGTGCAGAGGGGCAGGGGGGAGAAGGCAGAATTCAAAGGGGAGATGAAAACCGCTGTGTCTGCCTGCCACGCCGGGGTGCAGGCAGGACTTCTGCTCTGTCTCGGACCTTTCTTTTAGAGAAGCCCTCGGGTTCTTCAGGTGGCCTCTTATCTGAAATTACAGCATGGGCTTTGAGCTCCTTCTCGGACAGCCTTTCCAGAAGCTGCTGAAAAATGTGGGGCGTAGCACCTGAATAAGCCCCATATGAAAGCTTGTAGAGTGAGTATCACCGGTGATACTGGTAAACCAATGCTTTGTGCTGAGCACCGCATGCGCCAGGGAGGAAAAACTGCTGGGCCAAGATCAGACCTGAAACCGGAATGGCAATAGCCTTTTCTTGAGATCTCCAAGTTTCTGAACTTGGAGCTACGGGTGAGGGAGAATAGGTCTGATCCCTCCCAGCCTTCGACAACATTTCCGTCCTTACTGTATCCTTCATCTGTAAGGCTGTAATGGTCTGGGGCCACGTGTGTGCCTGCCTAGCGCTGCGGTGGGGAACCTCACTGTTAAATGTCAAGGAGAAGGTGAGCTGCAGCTGCTGCCTTTCCCTCTGCAGCTCGCCCTTGCCGCTGTCGGGCAGGGTCTGGGCTCTCCGCCTGCAAAGCAGCGTGGAAAGCAAAATGCAGCGGGGTCAGCAGTGGAGAAGCAGGCTGCGCTGCGTGCCGGGCTCTGCTGCCGTTGGGTGCTGCGTGGCCTGACCACCCCTTACAGGAGTGTACTCATTGCTGCAGGGAGGGGGAGAAAGTGTTCAAAACCCCGTCAGAGCTGCGGACCTGTAAGAGTATAGTTGTTGAGGCTTAGACGTGAGCTCTCTGCATCTTACTGGGTCTGTCGAGACCTACCTATAATTAATGCTCGCTGCATTCACTGCGATGCACTTCGCCTGGATTTAACTGTGGTTTTTGTTGTCTCCTCTTTATTATCTCCTGTTTATTCCTATGCCACTCAGCATCTGCATTATGCATATACATAAAGTTTTCAAGGCAACCAGTGGCTGCTGGTGGTCCTACTCTCTCCACCTTTAATGAAAGAATAAAAAGTGTGCTGGATACCAGGGAGCAGCAGGTAAAGAGATGCTCCACCGACTGGCTAAAGAGGTGTCAAAACCCTATTGTCTCCACTTGCCCATCACTTGTTTGCTTTCTTCTTCTGGCCCTGGTTGATGGCTTCTTGCCTGGGACCTGGGCAGTGCCGTGACCAGTAGCACAGGGTGGCAGGCGAGGCTGGCAAAGCCCCGATGCCTTGGCTGCAGTCGTGTTTATTTGGACAGGACAGGCAGTGTCCCGTCGCCCTCGGCAAGAGGCAGGGGATGGTTTTCGGCACACAGAGTCCAGCTGGAGGTCTGTGCCTCTGCCCTGCCCCTTGGCTGTGGTGTGACATGTGGGCTGGGACCAGACTGAGCACATGCCTTGGGGGTTCCTGTCCTTTCTCACCTGGCTCAGATAAGCACAGGATTGTCTTTTCCATTTATTCTTCAAAGGGAGACTTAAACCTCATGGAAGTTTGGGAATAACAGAGCCCCTAGCAATACAGCCGGTTAACTTCCCAGTGTGAATGGCTGGCTTCTTCCTAATGCCTGAGTGGCTGAAACTTTTTCTACCTAGATCCATTTAGGAGGAAAAATTAGTATTTAACTGTGGTAGAGCTGGTTTTGACATCAACAAGAACTGGGTTTTGACAAAAGCACAGAAATAGTCCCAAACTTCCAAGCCGAGTAATGACTCTTCATAGCAGACAGAAAGGAAAATTCCAAGAACCTTATTTATAAACTTGTCCAGTAAATAGTTTTAAATAACAAGCATATAGTAATCCTAAATTGTGTATGATTAATACAGTCTGAACCAGCCATTTAGCAGAGGGATGTCTAAAGGAGAAAGACTCATATGAATAATGTAAGGATTGTAAAAGTACTAAAGAGCGCAATAATTCAGGCCATGAGGGGTACGGGCCGATCGGCACCCAGTGGCTGGTGCGTAGGGATCCAGCCCACCTTGCCATCCCCATGGCAAGGATGGCAAGATGTGTCTTGCCTTAGATTATCTTTGCTGTGAGATGTAAGTGGGGATCGAGCGATGGCTGGGTTGCACACCAACCTGCTCTGAGCATCCCTGTAAATGAACACAGAGCCATTAAAGCGCTCCACACAGCTCTCACGAGCCAACATAAACCCCCTGAAGTTCCTCCATTTTCCCCCATTAATTTTGTATTGCTGGAGAAGAAGGAAACCCTGAAAGGCGAGAGCTCCGTGGAAGTGGGGCTCAGCCCATGGGCCTCCTGGCCTACTGCCACACTTCTCTGTGCCCCATCTATTTAAAAGCCTTTCAAGAGCCTCCAGCCATTATCCTTGTACTCCAGCAGAGAGAACCGGGCTCCCACTCGCTTTTCTTTGAGCAGCAGCTGAGAGGAAAAGGCGCATTCCTCCACCTTCCACCTCAAACACAGAAGTTTCACCCTAATTTACGTGAATAAGGATGGGTGGTTAGAAGGTGAGGCTAACCAATACCTCCAGGTAGGCTTTGCTGAGGGGTCTGGGCGCTGGTGCACTGCAGTATATAAGCTCTGTTTAAATAAATCATTCGTTGCTGGTTATTTTCCTCTTAAAGCTGGTCAGGCCTTTTGGAGCGATCGTGCTGTTCCTCGTTTGGAGATCAGGCATAGGGCTCAGCGTGGGAAGTGCGTAATGCTTGCACGGGGGTGCTGGGCTCACTGGCTCCTGTGTCAGAGATGTTCAAATCTGGGGACGTGGTCCTTGTGGGGCATAAAGTCCCCTAGAACTGCCTGCGAGAGGGTCTGGCTGCCACGGGTGGGCAGGGGGCAAAGGCCATTCAGAACCCGTGGCCGCTCCAGCGCTCTGGGGAACCCTGCGAGAGGGTCTGGGTCGGAGCCCTCTGCCTTTGGTGCCTTTCTGGGTCTGAACTCAAACTGGGAGCATCTCCTCAAGCGTGGAGGGGGAGATGAAACGATTTAGCGTCATTTTGGCTGGAAGACTTATTGCCCCTACTGCAGGTGCAGATCTTGACCTGTGTAGGTGAGCACAGGAGCATCACAAAGGAATATCCTCGTAACACAGAATTACAGGATTAGAAATATTTGTCCAGCTGAGCGCCGTGATTAGCTCTGTAGCCATGAATGCTGCAGCACCCCAGCTGGAATGGCTAGCTGTTCATTGTATAGGGGCTTTTTGGAGTAGGGGTAGGGGGTGAGGGGCAAGTTTTATTTCCTAGCAAGAAATTTGTTCTCTCCTGTCCTTACAAAGAGCTGCTAAAATCCGTTGTGGGGGTAGGGAGGCTGCAGAGGGGAGAGGACATGCCCTAGGAATACTCTATTTAGATAGCAGATGCCTAGAAGGATGCTTTGTGTTGGAGTAGGGGGGCTGTATGGGGGTGGGAGCAGGGAGGGGGCACCCACCGGGGCTGCTCCGGGGTCACCTACCCCCACCCCCAAAAATCCCCCCCTTACTCTTCGGGCAGGAGCCCCCCGGTTCCCGCCCGCTGCCCGCCGTGTGGGGGCGGGAGGAGGAGGAGGAGGAGGAGGAGGAGGAGGGAGGGGAGTCCCCGGCT
>WAAD01021166.1:49226-107951 GCA_013389945.1 Fregata magnificens | reverse complement strand
CCGGCTTGGCATCAGGGTTATTCCTCGGGTCCTGCACCCCCGGCCGGCTGGGCATGGGCTGCAGCCCAGGTCCTGCATCTCCCGGGCTGGCTGGGCGTAGGGGTGCCCAGATCCGGCAACCCCTTTTCCAGACCCTGTGCCCCTGGGCTGGCTGGGCGTGGGGTTGCAGCCCGGGTCCTGCACCCACTTGTCCGGATCTTGCACCTCCTAGACTGGCTGGGCACTAGGGTGCAGTTCGAGTCCTGCATCCCTTTGCCCTGCACGCTCTGGCACAGTTGGGAATAAGGTGCACCTTGGTCCTGCATCTCCCGGACCGGCTGGGCATGGGGGTGCAGTCTGGATCCTGTGCCCCCTTTCCTGAGTCCTGCACCCCCATAAGTGGCTGGGCATGAGGGTGCAGCCCGGGTCCTGCATTTTTTTTGACTGGCTGGGGATGCAGCCTGTATCCTTTATCTCCTTGCCAGGATCCTGGGCTCCCGGGCTTGCTGGGCATGGGGGTGCACCCTGTTTCCTGCACCCTCTGGACCAGCTGGGCATCGGGATGCACCCCAGGTCCTGCAACCCCTTTCCCAGGTCCTGCATCCCCTGGACCAGCTGGGGTGGGGATGTACTGTGGGTCCTTAATCCTGCTGTTAGCTTGACTGGATTGGGGTGCAGGACTCCAGGTCCTGCAAACCCCCCAGTCTTGCACCATGGGTTGCCCCAGGTTAGCTGGGCATAGGGGTGCACCCCGGGTCCTGCATCCACCCCAGGTCCTGGACCCCAGTCCCTGAAGGGCTGCAGCTGTGAGGGTCTGTGCAGTGGGAGCTGGGCAGCATGGTCCTGCATGCCTGCAAGTACGTGGGACCCGGGGCTCCCTTACCCAGGTTTTGGGGGGGCAGGTAGGGCTGTGCTTAGTGCCTCGGCTGTGGTATTTATCGACTTCCTGATCAGGGAGCTAAGGAGGTTATTTGCACTTAAATGAATTGGGAGAATAGGGTGGAATCAACCGGAGTGCAAACGGTGTAATTACACAGTCTTTCTGCAGCACCTAGTGATTAAACACATAGATCCTCAGCTTGGCTATATCCTAGCTTTTAAAAAAAAAAAAGTAGTGAATGCAAAAATAAGCTACTGAAGCATTGGCTGTAGTAAAGGATAACTCACGCTCTGCTCCAGCCTCCTCGGATTTAGGCAGTGGTAGCTCTGCCAGGCGAGCCCTTGCTTTTTCTAAACAATTGCTGAATCTTCTACCGCGTCCCTGGTAGGCATAGGCATGGGCTGGCGAGTCCGAAACTCATCATATTGCTGAGCACCCTGGGCTGATAAGCATTTCGGTTCCCTGAATGAACCAGCTCGACTGTGTCTATTGAGCTGCCAAAAGCAACTTGGAGAGCAGAGCGCTTGATGGATGGTCGTGCCCAGTGAAACCGGCTGGCAGGTGTGCAGCTGCGGGCTGTAGGAAATACTGCTTCATGGGGAAACTGAAAGGACAAATGCAACTAATTCCCTTAAGTCTTTTAAGTTAACTTGTTTGGTTTTTTTCTGGTTTTCTTTTCTTTTTTTTTTTTTTTTTTTTTTTAACCTGCCCTGAAATTACCAAAATTTTACAACAGTCTGGAATCTGGGTTTCAGAGCATAAATACAATTGGGAAGCAACGTTAAGTTTATACAAGAGGTTCTTGAGTTAGGACTGTTTTTTCCACCAAAATGGTATCTTATGTGTTCGACTGTACCATCTCTAAATGGTTGGGGTTTTTTTTCCCCACTTTAAGGTTTGAGCTGAGAAAATGAGCCATGAGCTTTCAGAATGGCTTAACCGGTGGGAGATACAATAGAGCTGGGTGTGCAGCTCCTGAACCTTTTTCCCTTTCACAATGGGTCTGGGAACCCTTTCTCACCTGCTCAAAGTAGAAACGCATGCTGGAAATATAAGGTTTGGGTTTTTTTTCCTCTTCCCTTAGAACTTGCTTCTTTCCTTTTTCTCCAGTTACAATAGAAACTTCAATTGAGGCTGTGGCTTTACTGTGACAGGCTCTTCAGGTGCTCTGTGAGACCCCCTCTTTCATACAAAGAGTTTAAACACGGGAACGTGCATTTAGGTTAATTTTCACACATTAGCAGGAAAGGAACAAAGATCCCACTGAATCCTCGGGGATGAGAACATATTTTCCAATTAACTCATTCATGTTCTTGCATTACGTGGATGTGCTGGGGAAGCAGCGGGTCCCAGCCACGCAGCGATGCAGCTCCTCGGTGGATGGGCATGAAGTAAAAGAGCCGGAGGATTTTATATTTAACACGTTTGCATGAGCTGGTGTGCTATGCAGGCAGTTCATTGGGAGCTGGGGAAGGAGGGTTAAGCTTGGTTTTGGCTATGAATTAGATACGGTGGCTCTGATGCTAACGGTACCTTAGTCACTTTTTCTTCCTCTTCTCTTTTGGCTTTCGTTTGACTCAACCATCCCCAACATGCTTGTTCTCACTCCTCCAGACCATGAGGGTGGCTGGTGGGTCAGTATGAAGATGCCTACACCCTTTCCACCAGAGAAACAAAACTGTGGTCTTATGGGGCAAAACAGGGCTGAGGAAGAACAAGATACAACAAGGGGGTTAGATATCTTCTGCCATCAACCTGGCTATTGCCCCTTGGAGGATGAATCTTAACTTAGGGCTGTTTTCAGTATTTTTCTTTTAATTTGCTTATGTCCTTTTAGGTAAAGGATTAAAAAAAGGTTAAATAATGTTTACTAGTTCAGCTCAAAATTATAGGTTTCCAAGTGTAAAAAGTAGCTAAAATTGCAGATTAACTAAACCCTGGTAACAAAATAATGAAGAAGGTATTTAAGTCCTAAGCATTTCCTAAAACAGGCAGCAAGTAAAACTAGGGAGCAACATGCTCTTCAGTGATGGTAGTAGATCAAGCGGAGGTGATGTGTCGCTCTAGGAACCCGGAAAACATCACTTTGCATTTAATGCTCAGCCAAACATCAGTCAAATCAACATAAGGGGTTGGGGTTGAGCAAAGGGTCTGTACCTGTCCTGCGCTCACCCTCAGGTGTTTACCTCTGGGTATTTGTTCCGTGGGTCTGGATTGCACAAGGCTGCTCCGTCTGCAAGAGCCAAACGCTCAGGGTTGCCAGCGTGTGTAATCTGCTGTGGATAACCAGCGTCTATCCACAACTTATGATACGGGATCATGGTAATGCTACATTCTCTGTCTGCCCTCTGGGCTGCTTGAAGGTGCCCTCCGAAGGCTCTGAGCTTCTCCCTGCACCCACGAGGACAAAACCCCTTTATTAAAAGGAAGCCGAAACTGTCACGGTGCTGCTCAAATCCACGTGTGGTGATGGTGGCGTTTCCAGTCCAGAACAAATCTGCAAATGTCACAAGATTTATGAAAGGGAGAATACAGCGTGTGTGTGTGGGCAAGCCTATATCAGATCATATTTGCTGAGTGTGAATGAGTCCACGTGCAATACAGAGCTGAGGTGGATGGTTCCCAAGGCGTGGGAAATGTCTGGACAGGTATTGCTCTGTTTGGGAGTATTTCAGTGCTGACTTACCGACTGTCCTTACTTGCTGCCTTCGTGTCAGTGTTGAAAACCTGCGCTGACAGCGGGAGTGTGAACTCCAGCCAGTGCAAGACCTGGTCAGCCACAGCGGCTGCAGGCAGAGGTGCCCCAGTTGGTTTACACCAGGGAGAGCCCATTGAAAGGGCTCATCTCCTACTTGGCATCTAAAATAAGGGTCAGCCTTGGGTATGGGTGAGCATCCCCGTGGCAGGACTGTGCGCTCCAGGGGGTGCTGACATCTCTGCTGCCTTTCTGGCTTTGCCAATAGTGAGTAAATCCGTTGCTTTTTTTGCTTTATTTTAAATGCCCCTGAAGAAAGCAGTGCCATTCATTTCAGGTCAGATGAAGCTTTTTGTTTGATCTGCTCTGGTTTTTGCTGAAAACTAATTTTGACCCTTACCTGCCTTTTTCCTTCTTCGACAGGGTCAGAAAGATCATTTCAAATCCAGCTCTCCTGCTTATGGCTCCTCTTGCACCCTCTCTTAGGTGGCCGAATCTGATTTGCACTTCTTCAGCCCCATGGGATTGAGTGCAGTGTTTGGATAGAAGATATAGAGAATTTGGTCTGTGCCAAGGGTGCTTTTCCAAATGTAGATCCAAGAACTGGCACAGTTTTCCGACTGTTTTGTCAATGATGCAATTTCCAGTGCAGCCCTAACTCGCAAAGCTATCGCAGCCACAGGAATCCCTTCTCAATCCCCTTCTGCTTTGACTATTTTCCTTCTGCTTTTTTTTTAAGGTTGATTCGCTCCCCTTCTTGTGTCTTCCTGTACCATCTCACTTCTCCCAGTGAGACGGGAAGGCTCTAAAAGCTTTGTTTTCAAGTCATGCCAGCAGGGCACGGCTGGAAAGCAGGGGCCGGGGCCGGCTGGGCTCTGGGCATGTGGGGATTGCTCACTGCGAAGTACATAATCACACAGAAAAGTTCATCCTTCCTCTTCTGCTCTTCAGGGCTTTGTAAGCAGGCGCTTGAAATGGAGATGTACCCAGGGCTGATGTTTATGGAAAAGTAACTTCTAGTGCTGTGAACGTGGTAACATCTAACGCAACTCTTGCCTGTCTCGTGCAACTTTCATTTAGGACAGCTAGGTAAAGTCTAAGGAGAAGGTAAGAGTGAAAGCAGAGGCTAGAGTATGGTGTTAACTGCTCTTCTCTTGGGGAGACCAAAACCAAGGAGATCTGATCTGGAGTGGGAAAGATGCCATGAGACCTGGAGCTCTGTAGCAGCCTTGCTTTGGAGGGGGAGCCACTCCGGGTGGCACAATATTTCCACACCAATGGCATATTTCTTACTGAAACACCAAAATCAAACCTTTCTCCTGCATGGGGAAAGGTAGTTAGCCTGGTAATGTCTACAGATGTACTCCAAAGTGACAAAGCTTTGGGTCATTATTTTCTTGCATTAGTACTGGAAAGAGCAACAGAGAGAGGCTGCAGGAGAGGACATTCCTACCGGTACCTCGGGTTAGAGAGCTAAAGGCCATACCTGATATAAAACCTTATCTCAGCTCCAAATGAGGTGTCAAGACTTGTAGGGAGAGGGACAGAAAGGAAGAACAGGAATGTAGGAACATAGTGAACAGGTTAATGGGGTTTTTATCTGTATCTGTGTATCTGGATGCTTTCTCATCTATAGGCTTTCCTCACCCGGGAGACTTAGGTTGTGTTTGTCCTCGATTCTGCACCAAGATTACGATGGAAAACAAAATTCTAGCTCTGTTGCACTCTATTTTAAATCAACATCATATTAACCTGCTGAAGGGATAATAAACTCTACAAACCCTATAATAATTCTTAGGCTTGTTAGGGGAGTACTTGTGTGAACTTAATAAAATTGCCAAGAAAACCTCCATTAAGCAGCCTGTAGTGTTGCACATGCTCATCCAGGAGCTTTGAGAAGGCAGAGCTGAATGTTTAAATTTGAAACCATCAATTTTTTTCAAGTTTATTATTACCACTAGTGTTTTGAATTGCTTACTTCTGCCAGCCAAGTGTCTGTACTAGCCATTTGAGAGTACAGCAAAAACGTACATTTTTTTAAAAAGCTATTGGAAATCTTGACAGAGGTTCCTCGCTCTAAATAAAATAGTTTATATTCATCTAAACACCTGGTAAATGGAATAAGTATGCTGCAGATAGCAAACTGCGTGCATTGCCTGTGTAAATCCTATAAAATGGGTTAATCTGGCCCATATTGTGGGTGTCCTCTGGGCTCACCATGTGACTTAGCCTGTGCTTCAGGAGACTTGCTTAATAGGTTTAAAGCGTAGCTGATGGGGGAGATGGTTGCTGTCGTACTTTTTGGACTGGATAATTTCTCATTTACCATCTGAAAGCGATGTGTTGCCCTGACGGTTGGAGAGCTAGGGGTGACGGAGCGGAAAGAGCATCCCTGGTCAGGCTGTGCGGTGCTGCCGGCTCCTGTTTCGTGAAGGCGTTGGCCGCTGGGGACGGTCCTCGGCCAGGATGGAGGCGCGGGAAGCCAACAGCCGCCGAGGGCCTGGCAGGACAGGGCATTTCTCCATCAATATTTCATCACCTCCACTCTGCCTTGACTAAGTCTAAGCGACTTTACTACTGAGTGAGAACAGCACCAATGGAGTTGCTGCAAGCCTGCAGAGAGCGACTGCGGGGTGGACCGGCTTTGCAGCCTCTACGTCGGAGATGACGCAGAATCCTTGCTTATATATCCTTCTTCCTGGAGCTGGTTGGAGCTTTCCTTTCCCCGAGCTCCCTGGGAGCCTGGCACTGAGCTGCCCTCGAGGGTTTGCCCCGCTGGTCCATAGGGGAGGTGTGAGGGGCTGCGCTTTCCCTTCTATCACCAGATCTTACACCTTTCCCTTACCAAAAGCACACTACATCCTTCCTGTAGTGGAACAACTAATTGAAGACATGCACGGAGGGCATCTTCATGTTGTGTGTGGGAGGGCACTGTTGTTTGCTGAGCTAGGGTGTAAATCCTGGGTCTTCACAGAGACAGCATTTTTGGCAGCATTACCAAGCTATCACGGAGTATATTACGTCTTTATCAGCCTCCTGATGCTCATTCCAGTCTTCATACCTTGATGTACTGCCTGCCTGTGTTGACAGATGACTTTATCTTAAATAGCTTTCTCTCCGGGTGTCCTGTTTTAAATTTTTTTCTATGTGCAAATTTTAGGTGGTCCAATTAAGTTGGAAGAATAAATCTTGCTCATTAGCAATAAAAACTAAACAGCTTGGTCCTGTAGAATAAACCCTGGCAAGTAACAAAGCTGATGCGATTTTCCATCAACCATTGACAAATAGTCATCCTTTCTAGGAGTATCTGTGGGAGTTAAAGCCCTGAAAAGTTCACTTAGTGAAGCTGGACATAAATACTTCCATTTCTCAACATTTCTTCTATTTTTTAATTTTTTTTTTTCCTCTTGCTCTGAGAGTTCATCGCAAGGTTGGTGGCTCCACAGAGCAGAACGCAACACATTGAGCCTTTCTCCCACTTTAAGCTGCATTTTACCTATTGTTTTTGCCTTCCCGTTCTCCCTCTGACAGTTGTGCTTAGCGGGGTGGCGATCTCCCACAGGACCTTAAAATAGACACTGCCGCTTCTGTGTTAGACTTGATGTAATGTCTTTGTTTCAAAGCAGTGGGAACAGTAACAGAAGGATGTGGTAATGAAACAAAAAAACCAGAAATAAGCAGCAGCTAGAAAGAAAAGTGCCTCATCTGGAGGTGCTCGTGGGGAGTGAGGAGTTGGGGTGTCCAAGCCAGGAAAAGAGGAATATTTCGTACTCTGGGCAGGGCATATTGCGCATGGCTGGGTGATGTGTGCCGAAGCCACGGGGCTGGCTGGGGTCCTGCTTGTTCTGGCTGGCTTTATTCTTACTTGCCGTAGACAAGCCATGACCGGCCAGTCCTTCAAAACCCATATTTAACCTCAAAGAAGTCCATAAGTATGGAGACAGCTAGGATTTTCCCCCCAGACTTCTAATTGCTCTAAAAAAATGAAGGTCAGCCCAAGAAGTAAGCAATTTTGGAGTGGTCACAAGCTGTAATCCTTGTAGGGTTTTTATGACCCTCTCTTGAAGCTGGGACTCAAGTGACTCCCACCATTTGGGTTTGGCTTAAGCAGAGGGTGTTTGCCTCTGCTGAAGTATGCCAGAAAGTCCAGCTTTGACTTTGCCCTATGCAGCCTAGGAGGAACTTTGGGGAAAAGAATGATTCATGTTCCTTAATTAAGCCATCTTCACTTAAATAGCATATTCTGCAAGTCAATTTGTCTCTTGGGTTTCTTGTTTTGTGCAGCAGTTTCTCTTCTGATATTTTTTTGGGGAATGATTTTATGACCCAGAAAATAAGAGATTCCTTTTTATGGCTGACTCTGATCTGTCCTGCTGGTGCTTTTATTCCCTCTGCAGGGAAATTTCTTTGTACAGGCAAAATCTCTGCTCCTGCTCAAATTAATAGGGTCAGGTCTGAAGAGACGATGAGAATGTTTTCCCTTTTTCTGCCCAGTTTATGAGCATGTTATTTTTTTTTGTAATTTATGGCCAAACCTGTGCTAGCAGCCATTTTTGGCAGTAACCTATAAGATCTCAGCCCCTGCACAAGCCTTTTGCTATTAATTGCATTGTGTCAGTGGACTATCCCTAAAATGAGACTAGTCAGAAAAATAGCAGTTGTTTCTGCTGTCTTTCTCCCTGGCAAATTCAACTGTACTACACATTATTGCGATTTTTTTCTTCTGAAAGGGCTATCTGATTCCTCTCTGTGGGCTGTTCCTTCATACTGTAGTTTTAAGTCTAAATATAATCTCCTTCCCACGCAGGAAACTTGCTTTTTTTAAAAAAAAAAAAATATTGTAAATAATTTGTTTCAGAAGTGCAGAACTGTGAAACTTGGTTTAAGAGATATTGTTGATGCTAGAGAAATTGTCTGGGCTGGCTGCAGGGCTGAAGTAATTTTTTTTTAATTTTTTTTTTTTCCTTGTGTTGGATCCATGTTTTTGGCTTTCTTCTGCAAGGGAGATGGGAAATAAATGAACTGCTGGAAGCATTTTGTGTTATCTTTATTTTGCTAGTTAGCTCCTTTTCATTCCAAAGCCAAACTTGTTGATGCTCCCTCCCAGAGGTGGTTCTCCATCGTGCGGGTCTGGGGGTGATGGGCTGGCTCTTGGGATGGGTGAGCTCAGTAAAGCACCTGGATCGGCTCGTTGGGGGCTGGAGCACGTGGCCCTGCCCTGTGCATGGCGTCGAACATGGCCCTGGTGCTAAGGGCATCACTGAAACCAAAAACCCTTCCAGTTGAACAACATAGTAAAAATGGTTTTCTCTCTCTTTTTCAATTCTAGATTTTCAGAAGAGCTGACAAAAATGGTAAGTCTGTACATTCATATTTCACATTTTTTGATTGAACTTTTGTCAAATTACCGTTTTTCCAGATAGTAACATCTAACTGTTTAAATGTTGTTCAGTTTCCTGGGTCTGATGCTGATACTATTAAAGCCTCGGGAAAGGTTTGGTTGTTTCTTTGGCTGAGATACACTCTTAGAGCAGACGTGATACTAGTGTGCGAGTCAGCATGGTGAGATCCGCCAGGTTTGGGGCAATTTCACAAAAAAGAACATTTAAAAAAAAAATCACAGCTAACTGATAAGTGAGGATCCACCTCCTGGTAATCTTGGAATAGCTTTGCAAGAGACTTAATCTGTGAATATTAGTAGTTTGGTTCCTGAAGGACTGGCACACATGTATTGAGGAGCAACGTGTATTGATGTGTGTTTTCAGTCTGTGCCTGTAGAAAGCTGAACAACTTCGCTGAAGCCTAGTCTTGTCCTTAGATGGGGGAATAACACAGAGGTGTCCTCATTAAATGACTTGGGATCCTGAAAGGAGAGAGCTGTTCTGCTGTGAGATAACGTAGTTATGGGAAAAAGAAGCAGTGGGGTCCAATCCCAGGATCTCTCTCTCCACCCTGAAAGGCAGTTTAATTTTAGCTCCTAGCCAAAATCCCAAGAGCTAGTCTCTATTCTTTCCCTGTTGTACAACAAGAAAATTAAATATGCATCAAACCAGTGTGTGTTTGCAGAGGGACACGTGGGAGGCTTGTGCAGAGGAGCACAGGGGAGAGTTTGTTTTTTCCCTACCAGATTTAAAAGGGAAATACCCGATTTCTGTAAGAGCTTGTAGGTATGATCACTGGTAAAGCAGCGAAAGATGCTGTGAGCTGGCTGGCATATAAGCAGTAAATGCCCTGTTAACGTCGGCATTTGGTTATAACAACTGACACGGTAATAAGACATTGAAATTTGTTACTTGGATGAGCTGAGCAGTTGTGCGATGGAAGGGGAGTGCTGGGGGGGGCTGGCGTGGGGGGAGAGCTCTCTAAGCACCGCTTACAGGGAAAAATGAATATATGCTCTCGACACCCAGACTGTCGTACTTCACAGCCTCCTGAGCGCTTAATTGTTGCATAATTGGAGACCTGTAGGTTTTGTCTGATGAAATATTAGATGCTGCCTCTGAGAGATGCTGCCTGCTTGCTTTCTGCTGGCTGGCGTGCCTGCCCCCGTGGAGCTGAGCGCTGGGGTTGCCAGCTTGTAATGAAGTCTTACCTGCCACTTGCTCTCCATCAGGAGAGTCTGGTGATATGCAGATACCGGGCTAAAATCTGTGCTTAGTTATTCCCATCTCAGTTTGAAGTTGAAAATGCTGCTCCAAACTTCAACCTGTGAAACTGTTCCTTGCTAAGCCCGTGTTTAGCCTCCTTCCTGCTGCAGCCAACTTCCAGTTTCCATTACAGCCTCCGTGTAGGGCAGCTGAAACCAAAAGCAGTCTTTCGTTTTTTTTTTTTTTTTTCCTTTTCAATAACCAATGTTACTCTGCTGAACAAAGCTTGAAAGGATGCACTTTAATGTACTGGTCTTGATGTAGTTATTTCCAGTGACTGCTTTTCGAGCTCTGCCAAATGATGCTGCGCTTTTGTTTTAGTCTCAGTTAAATTTATAACAGCTGCGATGGGGCTGAAGAATCAGAACTCAAAGTACAAAATCTTGTCTTGGCTGTTGTGCCAATATTAAGGCTTTTCTAGGATGGGTGAGTGGAGCAGCTCAGAAGTTGCTCTTGAAGCTTTGGTATTCCCCGCTCACCGCAGCACAATGGAAGGATCTGCTCCCCACCGGGGGCAGACAGACACGTCTTTCCAACGCAGCCAAGAGGGCAAAGCTGTCATTTTCATGGTTTTACCACGTCACAAGGTTGCGGGGGTTAAATTTCAGTGCGGCTCTCGCCATAGGGACAGCTCTCTTGGTGTATTTGGTAAGTGCCAGTGGCAAGCCATGAATCTGTGTTTTGTGGCGTGGATGATAACTTGGGGAAATGATGAGCCTTTGGACCCGCTTGCCTGCTCTGGTGATGGGTCTGCGAGAAGAAAGACGTACCTTTGGAAAGCTGGTGAGGTTTGCTGACCAGTTTCCTTGCTGTTGTTGAAACCCATCCAAAGCTCCTGTTTTTGCAACCTTATACTCTGTTACTGATGACGGGCAAACACTCCTTCAGTGGTTTAGCATGAATAACAGGTAAAGGCCAAACAACGTGCTTCCATCAGCAAAAGCAAACCTGTTGTTTCTACCTCCGCCCCTCACCCTGGGAAAAATCTGCCCAGCTCCTCCGTGGTCTTCTCCCTGGCTGCTCCTCCTTTTGTAAGGCTCAAGCAAGTGGTCCATGCGGATAACAGGCGGGATCACTCCACTGCACATGGTCAGGAAGACAGCGAGCGGCTCGGGTACAGCGTGACACTTAAAAGCATTTTCTTGTCCTGCTCATCTGATCAGAGGGAGTTTGGATTTGAGCAAAGAAGCTCAGAGCTGACCTTGGGGTGTCCATCAGCCACCCCGGGCACCCAGAGACCTCTCCATGGAGCTGCTGTCCTGCCCAGCAGACGTAAGCCCCTGGGGGCCAGGTACCCTGTAACGTAATGCCCATGGGGAGCATTGCTCATGGATGAGTGGTCTCTTTGGTTGGCTGTGCTGCGCAGACGTGAAAAGGTATTCAGCCCTTTGCAGGTATTCCCCTGGATGCTGTTCGGCTGAACATCTTTATTCCATGTTAACCAGTAATATCCCAATTAAAACTCAAACAGGGATGCTTGCATGGATCGGAAGAACTGGAGCTGCTCTTGTCTAGGTCACAAAATGTTAAAATGCCTGTGGGTTGCCAGTGACATGTCTGCCACCCGGCAGCTGTTAATGCATTGGGTGTAATGGTGACGGGCTAATGTGTCAGGACCCATAACCAGCTTGGGGTGCTATGAATAGGCACCAGCAGGACAAGCCCTACCCTGATGTCTGGTGGTTAAATTGGTGGTTCGTCATCAAAGATGGTGTTGGGCAGGAATTTGACCTGCTAAGGGTGAGAGCTGTCACTACCAGGGGTGCAGCAGGTCTGAGTGCTGGGCTTGCAGGGGGGTGAGGAGACCGAAGGCTCTGAGCGTAGGCAGAAAAGTGCCCCTCCAAGCCCTGGTGAGGCTGCTGGCTGCAATTGCTCTTCTGAAATTTGTCCTGCCTCTTTCTAACCCTGGATGGGCACTGCAGGGGGGGACAGTTGGCTCTGTTAATAACGGCCAAACGTTCTCTGAAGAAAGAGCTACCTCCATCTCTGCTTCCACTCTCATTGCTTGCAATGCAGGTGACCTACAATTACATTGTTTGGACAATGAAACGTGCTGCTCTCCGTGGGACTAATGCTGCCAGGCAAACAGGACGCTGCCTTTTCCTTTTTATGACCTGGATGAGAGGCTGTCACAAAGTAGTCTGGATTTAAGCAGCAGCTCTATCCCCATGTTGGTTCCTGCAAGGTGAGGTGGCCGAGCATGTGTCAATCTCAGCGTGGCTGCTTTCCAGTCCCACTGAGCAGGGTCGTTTCTATGATCTTGGGGCTGTCTTCTTGAAGGACTGTATATTCTGCAATGCCTTTCCCTGCATTTTTCCAGATGCTGCTTTTTTTCTTGAGACAACATCTGCCAGTCGTGGCGGCCAGCTTCGTCATCCATTCATATTTGCTTAACTCTTGATAAAACAGGGTTTGCCACTCTTCATAATTAGCTCAGTATGTTCCTCTGCAGCCTTCTGGGGTCACGGCTTCCCACAGCCGCCTCTCCAGCACCCTGCAGCTCACAGCAGCTGCTGCAGGAGATGTGCAGGAATATTTCCCTTGGTACAGCCTCCCCACAAACTGCGTCTCGGAGGTTTCCAGAGCCAGAGGTAATATCTTTGTATTTAATATCCTTAGGGATCTCTCTTTCCCAATTTTCTCTTTGACATCCTGGCCTTTAATTTATTGATTTGTCGAAATTCAGTCTCTTCATGGCTTTACCTGGCACAGCTCCAAGGAACAGTGGAAGCGTCAGCCTGCTGCTTGCATGTCTCACCCCAGATGGCCTGTGTGCCATACACAGCCCTCCACTGAAAAATGAAAACCTTACGTTTAGATGTTTGTCAGAATCTGGGGAAGGGGCCCTGAGCCCTGGACAGGCTGCTGAAAACACAAACTCACAGGTTCCCAAAATATTTTACTCTGTTAACAGACTTCTGCTGTCTCCACACCTGCAGAGGTTCTTGTCTGGCAGGGACTTTGCTCTTTTTAATTCACCAGCTAAGACGAAACATTATCTGGTGCTGTGTGCCAGGGGCATACTGGGGGAGAGAGCTCCCAAGGACAGGGAGCGCTGGCAGCTTTACCCAGAACTGGCAACTCTTGCTTTCCTTGGCTATGCTAAAGCCACTCTTACAGACCTGTGTAGGAGCCCTACAGAAGTAGGGAGGGGGGGAATCTGAAGAAAACTTCAGCTCTTGCCATCTAGTTTAACTAGAACATCTTATTTAACTTTTGCCATCCAGAGATCGAATGATTAAGGAGTCACCTAAAAGACAAAGGGGGCATTGTAAGCTTAAGGAATTGTCTCATTTAATGTGCAGCTTCCTACAGTCAAGAGGCCATACATGTGGAAATCTTTCCAGCACCTTTGATTTCCACCCCCCTCTCAGCTTGGTAAAAATGTAAAAATACTGTATTAATGCAACGTGGCTGGTTCAGACACGGTAACTATGGAGCCTGATTGTGTGAATTCAAGAGCTTCTCCCTCCTCCCCTTCCTTCCAAAGCTCCTCGGCATAAATTGTTAATTCCTGTAAAACTGGATGTTCTTGGTGCAAGATGCTAAAACACATTATTGTTCCTGCCATGTTCAGGTACTTGTATCAAGGTGACTTGATTCAGTGCCTACATATACTAAGTGACTGCTAATGAAGAAGCTCTGGCTCGTTAAAAGATGTCTTGGTCTCCTGCCCCAGAGAAGTGAGATTCTGTCTCTAATGCGAGTTAAGTCCCCAACCTTTTCCCCATCAACAATATGAAGCACCTGGATTTACAACTATCTATATGATAAACTCAGCAAACAGTCTGGATAGCACACCTTGAGACGATGGGCACGTTGGGGACATCTGGATAAACTGGCAAATGGTCTGAAAAAAGGGTGAAGGGCTGGGGCGGAACCTTCCGACAGTGAATAATTCAGCTAGCTCTAGTCATGCTTTGCAGGGGCATGGCTGTTAGTCATTCAAAATAATCTTTTTCTTCTGTGTAGGAGTGTTTTTCCTTTCTCTGCTAATAAATCCACCTACTGTCTTGTAATCCTCCCAGTCCCAGTAAACAATACTTAAGCGTTTAATTGGCATGTGGTGGGAAAACGGAGGCATCTTGTTTGAGGCTGGTGAAGCAGAGCTGTCAATCATCTGAGTTATCTACTGTGTACTTTAATCCTCTCATTAGAAAGCTGTAAATCAATTATAAGTTAAATAGCCCAGCATTCTCTTTGAAAGATTAAGATGGTTTTATTTTGACAGAACAGCCTAATTGCTAACGATTCGTTATAGAAATGTTGCTTCCCAAAACCTGGACTTTTATTATCTTGAAATCTCCAGTTGCTGCAACTACCCAACTCTCATGTCTTGACCGTAACTAAACTGAAGTGCATCCAGCTTTAATCTTGTGGTTTAGTTTGGAGTTTCTGCCATAGTTACTAGATCTTGTTTGCGGAAACGGCCACCCCATCCATGGGGCTGGCTTGCCAGGCACTCGGGGTTAGGTGGTTCCTCTGGACCTCGGCCATAGAAGAGGAGAGATGCAAAGAAAATGTGCCAAAACCTCAGCATGTGGTTATAAAGCACCTACAGAAAATGGCAGGAGGAGCTGGCGGTGGTGCAGTATTTCACTTGACAGTGACCAGGGATGAATTGGTATCGTGGTTCGGGCAACTGGGCACCTTCCTGTTGCTGCTGTCCTTGTGACTTCTGCACCAAGAACTGGTCCAAACCGTTGTGCTTCTCCCTTGAATTTATCATATCTAGGGAAGGTGTAGATGGGAACAAAGCCATTCAACATATGCTGTCTTGGATAGCTTCTGCTGTTATCAAAAATGAAATGCAATGAAGTATGAACACGGATTAAACTAATTTAATTTAAAAATTTAACATAGAGATCTGGAGTGCAAATGCTGAGAGGAGTTTTTGGGTTTTAATTGATCTGGATGATCAGCTGAAGGCCTGCAGGGGACACAGCAGAGCTAATAAAGGGAAAAAGGAAGCGTGAATGCAGCAGGAATAGGCGGTTGGAAAGGGCTTCTTGGTTAAGAGCCGTCAAGGGCAATGGAATTGTGCCCATTCCTACCCTAGTAGGACTTGTCCTTTAAATAGCTGCACACAGATATCTGTGAGTCACTTAGGAGCCCATTAAAGGAGATTTATGCTGTTATTCTTTGTAAGTAAAGGTCTGCATATCCCACTGTTGCAAGCCTCATAGCAAATCGTGCTACAAATGATGGGGGTGCATACAGACAAGCAGGGAACATAAATATCTTTGGACATCAGCATCATAACAAGCTGGCCTGGTTAGGAGCCTGGTTAGCTGGCAGCGAGGTTGTGCCCTTGGGAGTAGAGCAAGGTCCTCCTCTTACATATAAACCAGCAGTGCTGCCCTGCCTGATGGCTTTGTGCCAGTAAAGACCCATGCCACCGCCGTCCCCTTGGTCTGTGGAGCTCACGAGCTTCAAAAGGTGGAAAAGGGCAGAAAAAGAAAACCAAGTAAACAAAAAGCTTCAGGCGCATCTCTCAGCCCCAGCTTGATATATGAAAGAACTGAGGCACGTCATCAGTGTCACCTAGGTAGAAATTGGTCTTGTTAATCACCAGTATGCAAACAAAGAGACTGCGGCTTGTTAATCACCGGTACGCAAACGAAGAGACCGAGTCTTGAGGTTCTTCCATAGAATGGGTTTCTTGATCAAGGGATGATGGTGGGAGAGCAGAGAAAGCCCTGGGCCCTCAGCAGAGGCGGGGCTGAACAAGTCCTGGTGTGGTGGGTCTCCAGAAGAGCATGTGGGTGAATCTCCTGGCAATTTCCAGCCCTTCCCAAGTGCTGTGTGCCGGTCCTCCATTTCTCGTTTGTGGGCAGAGGCTGTTCCTCTAAGGACTTTGGGGATCTGGGAAATTTGCAAGATTTTGAATGGTAGTAGTTCTCCAAGTCTCACCCACCCTTTGCAACCCCCACTTGGAGAAATGATTTTGATCACCTCTAGTGAGCCCAGAACAGGAAGAAAGGGGTGTTTGTCTATGTATGGGCTTAGAGCCCAAATTCCCAGCAACTGGACCCACTTCACTGTGTAAATGTTTCTTTTCCCCCCCTTTCACTCTGAGAGTGCCTCTCGCTGAGCTTGAGTCATTAATATGGAAATTTGGGCAAAAAGGGGTGAAAATGGCTCTCCAGATCCAGCAATCTGGGAGCACAGGGAAATGCAGGAGAGAGGGAAGGAGAAAACTGGTACTGGTGAGTCTAAAGACTCCGGTTTTAGTGTTTGCTTTCAATGCTTTGTGTCCTCATGAGCTCCTCGTCTGCGGGGCTGCAGGTTAGAGGAGTCACTTCTGGGTCAGGAAAATGGGATTACGGTCTGAGCCCAGTACTCCTATCGCAATGTGTGCCAAATGTCCTGTATTTCTTGCTTGGTGTCCCGCCTGCGGTGGTGGTTGTACCTTAGTCCTTTCCTCATTTCGGAAACCCAAGAAGCTCTGCAAGCCAAGTGCAACTTGCTTGCCCTGTCTGGGTCTGGCTTTTTGGGGGTGGTTTTTTTTGGGTTTTGGGTGTTTGGTTTTTTTTTTTTTAACGGCATCTGATTGCTGGGCAAAAAGCTTTCATTTTGGAGTTTTCCGAGTTTAAAAATAGCAGGCATCTGTTATTAATTACCTTCTTAATTTATTGAAACATTTTTAGAAAACTACTTGATTGGAATTTAGCATGGTAATTGTCCATAAGGTGGTTTTAAGACTCGAAGTACTTATCTCCCCACCTTCCCCCATCCATTTGAGGCCCTTTTGGAAAATATGCTTGCACAGCGCTTGAATGGTGGTAAGCAGCTGGGACTTCAATAATATGGCACCCAAAGCATTGTGGAAGAAAAATGAAGGCATTGTAGCTTTGGGTGCTTTTGTCAGATCTTAAAAAGATGCCAGGCTAGGGCAATGATACCTCCATGTTATATAGCAGATTTAAAATCCCCCAAACACCTAATAAACCTCCTGTTGCACACACAATTCTTCCTTCCACAGCCACAACTGTGCACCTATTTTGAAATGATGCTTTTACTGTGAGCTCCCGGGAGCCTCGCAGTCCCTGCCGTAATGGGCTACCACTCATCAAAACCACTTATCTTCCAGACCTGGGTAATTACTTCTGCGTGGCTACTGCTCCTCACGCACAGGGAAAACCTTGAGCTATTCATATCTCGCTGGTGAGTCCGAATTAAATCATTAGTTCTAAGTGAGAATATTTATAATACTTGCATAACAAAAACAGTATTAGCAGCCACCCACATATAAGCGGAAAAATGCATTGATGAATCAGGTTTTCTAAGTATGGATAAATCTGGCAGGTTCTTCCATGACCAGACGAACAGTCTAAATGTATTTATCTTGTTTAAAAAATAAATTAAAAAAGATTTGCATAGATAGTCTAGATGTCATGTGGCAATCAAAAAGCACCTTATAAAACTGTGTAATGAGATTTATTTACCAGGAGGAAGTTTGGATCTGTTTTCAGTTATTTGGACTCCTGTATCATTTCCTGGCTCGCTCTATTGTATATTCAGTTATCCTTCCAAGTCCTTGCAAAGTTCACAGCACATGGTTTTGAAGAGATGACATCTGTTTAAATCAGGACATGCTGTTCCCCAAATAATAAACAAACGTATCAACCAGATGATGAATTTTGAGATAAAGTAGAAATTGTGAAAGGTGGTTGCTGGCCATGCTCTACAGGCTGTCACTAGATGTGCCTGGCACTTCTGTCCACCCTTTAAACCTATGAACTTAGTGTACTGAATCAGGGTTTGATTTTCATCATTGACCAGCTTGAAAGGGCAATTCTCAGCTGCTTGTGCCTTTTTAGAGCTGCTTTTTTCTTTCAACAAAGATATGAAGGTATCTGGTGCACACTGTGCAGCACAAGTGAAGAGCTGAGATTTTTTAGGACTTCTTTTTCTTCTCATGTCTCCTCTTGTTAGCAAATGCATGTTAGAACCAAGGGGGTTTTTGTTGGGTTTTTTTAATACTTTTTTTTGCCTGGACCACCTTAATTCTGCAAAGTAGACTTTGAATTGAGTGCATAGGTTTAGGACTTGTATCCTCATGTGCTACAGGCTGACAGTTATGCAGCAGTCTGGCTTTAATCTGGGCCCACATCTGGTTTACCTAGTGCAAGGCTTAAGCCAGACAAAGTTTGAGCTGGGCGAGGTTTGGATCCAGCCCAGAAACTCCCCCATGAACTCAAGCCAATGGTGTAGCCAGCTCATGAGCTTTAGTTTCCACAACAGAAATGTCCATATCCCACCTATTTCTGCACAGCATCAACTTATGGCCCATCACTCTCTGAAATTGTTACTCCTGTCCTGTTCCTAAAGCTTTTCCCTGCTGAAAGAGCAGGTTGCCAAAATAGAAGGTATCGTGAAAGCCTTCATGGATGGCAGGCAATGGAGGCACTGTTGGTCCGAGTGTGACCTGCGCATGTGGGAATGGTGGTGGTGGGGCTTCCCTGCATTTGCGGGGGGGTATCCACAGCTGAGAAAGCTCGCTCTATTTAAACAGAGTGCTTGGCCTTCCATGCAGCTGGCTTGCTGACACTTCAGTTGATATCTGATAGCTCAGGTGCCTGACTGATATCATGCAGAATGTCCTTTCCTCATTATTCAAGGTACAGATCATTGACCATAGCTGCAGTGTTGGTGGCCATCACCTGTGTCCTCACCTTTTTGCTGTAAAACCTGCAGCTAGAATATCAAGCCAGACTTAAAGAAAAAATTTAAAAATCAACATCACCTAATATTTGGCCTTCTTCAGGCATGCTTGCCAGCCTGCAGTCCTTGCTGCCTTGTGATTAAAGCATATTTGGATGTTGGTCCGCCCCGGGGTAGTGCTGGCACCTCCTGGCTGCCCTCTCTGCCCAGCACCTTCCCTTCTCATGGCTGCCGAGCCCTTCTCTCCACTCCATCTCAAAAATTCAGCTGCTGAGCAAAACCCATGGTAAAAGTCAATAACTGCTGTAACCTTCAAGGCTTCCTGACATTGCTTTGTTGATGATAAGATATCAACCTTTGTTTGGCGACTGTCAAAGACAGTCAGATACCTAAACACACAGCCTTTCACACCTTCGTGCTTTTTTATTAGGCTATACCTTAGTCCATGAAAACTCAGATAGTGATGCTGACCCAAAGGGTTGTCTTCCTACAAGCGCTGTCTGAGCAGATGTATCAGCCCTTGGGCCATGCTGACCTCCGCTCTTTGCCGGACCTCACTTGGAGGCATCAGACACGGAGGAGCAGGCTAGATCAAAGCTTTTGCATTGGAAACCACCTACCAGTCTGCCCCAGTGCCTGGATTTCCAGCCTGACCCATCAGTCGAGCCTTCTTGCTGCTTGTATTTATCACTGTTAGAGGTTCAGGGTGGTCTGAGACCTGCCTGCCCCTGAGCATCCTCCCACGGTTCATCAAACCTCTTGCTCTCAGAAAACATTTCTCCTTGCGTTTAGCAAATGCTGATCTGGAAGAGCAAAGAAGCATCCACGTTTGGGCTCCAACTAATTAATGCAATCATGTTGCATTGGGAAGTGGGGCAGCGTAGCTGTGTTCAGCCTTTAAGATGGGCTTGTGTGTGTGTGTGGAGCCTGAGCGTTTCTATAGGCAATGCTCTTTTTCTGCTGTATCTGGTCTCTCTCTTGGCTCCTCCTTTCAATTCCTTTAATACAGAGAGTTGGAGACAAACAGCAGTGCTCCGGTGTCCCCGAGAGATGCAGGGAGGGGACATCGAGCAGGGGTTACTGCTTTAGCCTGGCAATTTGAGGATGAACATTTGATCTGGAGGGCAGCGTTTCCAAACATTCTCACTTCGCTTTGAAGTGCACCAACTAAGGTTTCACGTACGACGTAACCCAAAGAAGACGGGGTTTATTTGCTGCTTCTCTCTGTGGGTTGGGAGATGTGGGTTTTCTTCTGCAGCCCTCATTAGAGACTTCAGGCTGGACAGGAGTGAATGGGATATATTATGGTGACAGATTTAACGGCCTTGTTCAAGTTGTGGAGCTTTCTTGGTAGTGCCTTAAAAGTGGTGGTTCTTGCGCTGGCTTTTCTGGAGCATGGAGATCGCTAGATGCTGCCAGCTGGCCCGGAGAGCTGCGGCTGTAGCTGTCCTGAAGGCCATTTCAGTTGAAATGTTATATTCATACATTTCCCATGCCGATGGGTCGGTCTTTGTGCAAAACCGCCTTGCCGTCTCTCCCCGCTGAGTTCACGACATAAGCCCCAAACCTACTCCAGGCTCCTTGTCCGGTTAGGTGCTGGGAACGTCCCTGTGATCTGGCTCACCCGCAGTGCTTGCGTTAGCGGGTAGCAAACATCAAAGGGCAGAGAAAGCCAAAATAGCAGGGCATCCTCGAGAGGCGATAGCTGTGAGTGCTTCGTGGGTCTGCTGAGATTTGGCTGCACCAGGTGCACCCGATACCTGCAGACAGGGACACAAATAGCACAGGTTTGGCAGGGAGGGGGGAGCTTCCCCCACCGCAGCGAAGATGTGAGCTCCTGGAGATGTTGCTGTGTGTGTTGGCCCAGCCTTACGATGATGCCGTGCTCCAGTTTTGGGAGAGGAGGGTATCTACAGAAAGGTCTTTTCTGCGTGGAAGTGGCAGCACGAGGCAAAGGGAACGCTCCAGCTATAACGGCAAGCCAGGGAACTGATGGACGTTGATGGCTTAACACCTACGGCGCTTTTTGATCTGTCTCATTAATATCTCATGTTGCTGTATCTGGGAAGCTTTTCAAAGTAGATCCAGCAAATCAATATTCCTCCTGCTAAATTCTTCATGTTGGTTTTTTTTGGCAGAGATAAAATTTTAAAGTGCTTGGAAAGGGCTTTTGCAACTTGGCTGGCTGTAGTAGTCTGGCAGATTAAATGGGCACAGCTGACTGCAGGCTTTGGGTACTCGGCTGATGTGTAGCAGTGACCACAGGGCACGGCTTGGGTGCAGGGACAAGCTCCCAGGGTGGACATTTGCATTTTGAGTGTTGGGAGTTGAATCCTATGAAGTGTGGGGCTCCGACTGCCTTGTGTAACTCTCTTCTCCTTTGGCAGGCAACATGCTCATCCCTCACGCAGGACAGCCAAAGAGCTTGCTGCTTTCTTGTGCATCAAAGCCAGGTGTAGCTCTGGTTCGAGGCTCTTAAATCCTTGGGATATCTAGGTTCAGTGCTAGATATTAGTCTGAAGGATCTTAGCTCTCCTCCCTGCTCTGTGTTACCATTGCCACTGCCCATATGTGTCCCTTAACAGGGGGACGTCATACAGGGCAGCGGGGACCTCGCCAGGCACTGGAGCCAACGGTGCACTCTGTATCTGCCTGCCCTGAAATTTTCGTTGCAAAATCTGAGCCCCTTTGCCATAACTGAGCTTAAAGCAGGTTTTGTCCTGCTCCCTTGGTGGGAGGGTGTCACTGCTGCAAGTGTTTCCCAAACTGCATTCAGAGGCACGGGGTGGCTGTGAGATGGTTTTATGCATAGCTTCTCGTTAGCGTTTAATGAATTTCCCTTGGAAGCACTTATGCACAACGCTGCCTTTGGTGGAGAGGCGCTCCGGGCTGGATGTTTTACCTTGTTTTTAACTGGATCACTGATGCGGTTTGTGTGCTTCTGGTGTATTACGAATGAGTGACAAGGTGCAGTGTGGCAATGGCAATACGCACCTGGGTGGAGGTGGCCAGCACATAGGAACTCCTTAAAATGCTTTTGCCACCGCCGCAGGCATCTTGTGTGATCCCCAGCTTGTGTTATTTCTCTTGCTACCCCACCTAAATCTCACTTACGGCTTCCATTGCTACTTCTCTCTCTCTGTAGCAGGACTTTCCCATGTTTGCCTGGGAAGCACAGTCCCTCAGGGGCAGTGGAGCAGATCCTGCGTGGAGGAAAATCACTGCTTTTGTCTCCTGCCCCTGTGCCTGCGTGACGTCCTCCGCACTCGTCAGTGTGGGAGCAAGGGGCAGCTCCTGGCTCTGGCAGCACTTTTAATTAGGTATCTTCTGCAGATCAGCTGTATTTATTGAAGATGGTTTATTATAGCTGTTAAAATTAAATAAGGCAAAAAATTGAATCCAGAACAAATACACTGCTGCAAGTAATCCTTGTAATTCGCTAGCAATTTTTGCCAGACAATTGTGAGAAAATATGTTCTGGCAGCTTGTGTTCAGGCAATTGGCCAGGAACAGCTATAAATCAATGTGTATCTGTTTCTTCCTATTATCTTTCTCGCTCTTTTAAAATCCATGGGTTACCAGATAATATACATTGGAGAGAGGGGAATAATTATCTTACTGACTTGCAGCGGGGAAAGAAATGTCTGAAGCTAAAACAATGATACATCCAGATCTGTAACTCCCAGCAAGGGCAATCTGGGGGACAGGAATAGTTAATTTTTTTCCTGGGAGGATGTGTTAGTAAAGAGTGAAAACGGATGTTTGTGGACATGAGACGCAGGAGCCCGAGTGTCTTTGGTTTTATGCTTGGTTGTCTGCACCGTGGGAAGGTAGTGTGTTGCTCTGGAAAAAGCCTGGGGTGCTTTCAGAAAGTTTTACAGGTGGAAATCATTGACAATTATTTTTAGAGTGGAAATTTCTCTTCTGTGACCCTGCTGCAGCCTCAGTGCAGAGGGGGAAACCTGTCCGTGTTTCGGTCGAGTCCCAGCTGGAGCTCAGCTGCGAGGGAAGATGCTCTGGCCACGCTCCCGCTGCTGCTCGGCAAAACTTTCACGGGCTGGTACACGCTGGGCTCGGGTTCAAGAAAAGACTCAGCCCAGGCTTTGGGTTTGGATCTGAGATTGGATCCTGCTGCCAAGTTTCTGCCTTCATGAGATACTGGTATTGAGGCACCCAGCCTGACACAGCGCAGGCACAAGTGGTTTCAGCCTTCTTGTTGCTCATCGCTTCCTAACCTCAGTCTGTGAAAGGGGTCAGATTTTGGGGCGCTGCTATCGATAATGATTAGAGTGGGTGGCTTTCGGGCACTTTGGTGCTGGGCATGTGAATATGGGATTTCTTTTCCTTAAGCTGAAATATTTGACTCCAGGAGCCCGCAGAGCCTGCGTATTCTTCAGGCGCGTCGTAGTTCGGTGACGTATTGCTCCGCTGTGCTGGCACCGAAACACAAGTTTGCACCTGGTCCGCTAATAAAAATAAGAACACTGAGACTTATTTTCCTTTCCAAAGGATTTTCTGTTCATCATGGAGATGTTACTTTTCCAGCTGGTTGGTTTGCTGGCTTTCAAACATGCTACACTCTGTTAAGCAAGGCTGCCTTTCCTTCCTCACCTTTGTAGTACCATCAGTTGCTTGCTTTGTTTCCTTACACCTCCCTCCCCACTTTCTAAAAAAGGTTGAATTAATATTGGCAAATAGTCCAAGATTAACCGAAATCAGTGTATTTACATTAACAGGGTCCTCACAGTGTAATACACTTTTCGCTTTCTTAATCTGTAATAGATACACCTGTTAGGAATTAATATTTGATGCTATTTAGTGGTTTGTTATTCTTAGTAGAGCACGGAGGGATTACTTTTGGCTCTGTGGGAGATAAATGGGGCAACCTGCACTCCTGGCAGGTGGGAGCAGCCGCAGACCTGCCGGGGCAGCACACCGCCGGCTTCCTCGGTGCCAGCACCAGCTGCAGATAGCAAATGTGCAACACTCATCAACTCCTGTGACTTCCCCATGGGGTGGGCAAAGAGGAAAGGAGGGATGGAGGAGCAGGAAGGGACCACGCATGAATTTTAAATGCTTCTGCCTGGGAAAACTGAGTGATGGGAAGGCACAGCTCGCCTGGCCGGGTTTCAAAATAGGGACCGGGAGTAGGGGATGGGGGATGCGCTTCTGTCCCTGGGCTTTACGAAGTTCAAGCCTTGGTTATATAAAAACATAGCCATGTGCAAAACGGTCTTGTTATACTTTCGTAGCTGGAGTGATAGTGATATTAATTAATATGCTTGGTATGTGTTTAACAGCAGGGAAAAAATTGTGTACTATAATTGGAAGTACTTGCGCAAGACTGTAAAAACAAGATGAAATATTTGTATTTTTCAAAGAATGGAACCAGACTTTTTTCCCCTCCCCTGCATTTTACCATCTAGTTGTTGGAAAACTGCAGAGTTTAGAGCTTGCAAAAGGAATTTTGCAGTTGGAAACTAGAGGGGAAAATGGTTTTGTAGCATTTAACTGGAAGAAGAGTTAATTGAAGAGAAGTTAGAAAAGTGGGACTGTACGTAGTAAGGAATATTAAAGCCGTATATAACAAGAGCACCGTGAGCAGACGAGGTGATAAATGCTGAGATCCTGGGGAGATGGAGGGGGAAAGGAAAACTGAGCAGTGGGGAATGTTCTTGCAAAGCATCATCTGCAAATGTGGCTCGAGCAGGACACAGACACTTAAAACTTTTCAAAACCAGTTGTTGCCTTCTAAACGAGGACCCTGACATTTTAAAAGTCAGCAGCCAGGGAGAGGCTGATCCCTGTTAAGCAAATGCCATCAGAGACTGTGCTTACTGGCCTGGCATGTCCTTCCCCTCAGGGTGTGGTGTCGCCAATTGCCTGGGAAGACAATTTCTGTAGATGTTTCCTAAAAAGACAGATTTGCAATACCCAAGTGAGGGAGGATACCTGATATTTTTCCCATTTCTCCTGCCTCTAGGAGAGCTAAGAAGGGGGAAGTGGGCAAAGAGAGACCTCATGGGAGTTTGAGGGTGGATTTAGGTAGAGGAAATGGAAGCAGAAGGTGTCTGTTGGTAGGGGGGACCTCTCTGCAGACCAAGGCAGCAGTTAGCAGAGATAAACCCTGCCTTGCTAACAGCCGGGGGCCGCGGGGCGATGTGTCCTGTGGTGGCTTTTCGGCATGTCCCTGCCCCATCCCGGCAGGGTGACCCCCCGCCCCAGCTGCAGCCACCCGTGGCTGAAGGCTCGGGCTCGTCAGTGCAAAACCCAGCTGGGGGCTGGCTACAGCCGGAGGAAAAATTAGTTGGGTGAACAGATCTGCCTTTTAAATATCAAGAGCCTTAAACTGTGGGTCGCTGGAGCCACTCGGTGCCTTCCCGTGTGCTTTTTCTGAGAGCCCCGCACTGAACTGAGCAAATGTATTCCTACAGCGAGCAACCAAATAACCAAGGCAACATAAAAGAAAGGAGTTTCTTATATTCCTAAATCACTACAGAACAGGACTGGTCCATTGCAGTGTAGCACGAGTAGGGGTTTTTCCCCTTTCGCCTCCTGTCTTCTACAATTTTGGTATTCAAGTTTTAAGCCCACAGTATGTATTTCTTCGCTCTGATACTTGGATGTTGGGACTACTAAACCTTTGAATTATCAACGCGCTGAGCATTTTGGTCCTTTTATAAAACAAGAATGAGGATTAAATGTTTCTCACAGCACTGCTATTGCAGCACTCGGCGCAGACACGTACAGGCTGATCTTGCAGTAGGAGCCGAGTGGTTCTGTAGCACAAACATCCCGCGGGACTTCGGCAGGTAGGAAACCACCGACCCCATCATCTGCGAGTGCCTTTCTCTCTGCAACAGCACGTCAGTGTGCTCCATGAGAGAGATGGACAAGGTTTGGAATTAGCTTCTCTTCAGTTAGGGTGGAAATAGCAGGCAACAGCAAACGTTGTGCTATCTCCCATGGCAAAATGTCATCTCAGCCCTCAGCCAGAGGTTTCCCATGAATGCATGGCACCAAACCCCGCAGTCACCCTGGTCTTCCTCGGCCGGACCTCAGCTTGTCTCTCCTCTTGGCTGGGATGTTTGCTAAGGTTTCCCTGAAGGGGAACTGCATCACAGATGACCCTCAGATGGGCTCAGCGGGGCTTGCTGGGACGGAGCGGGCAGGGCAGCACCTGCGGTCCGCTTGGCCAGCGCTACCTCCTTCTGCTTGAGGTTTTGCTGTAGGTCTGAGCAGCACCATGACCTGCAGCAACGCCCATGTTTTTGTAAATACTGTTTTGTTTGCTATATCCTAGATTATTCTTATGTCCTTTTTTTTTTTTTTTGCATGCAAATAAGACACAAACATTTCAATGGCAAACAGGTCACTAAGGACAAAGGGTGGCTCAGAAATCCTGTTAACTTCACCCATAGCTTTCTGCGTTGAAGCGGTCTAGAAATCCAGCTTGTGCTAATAGTCTGGAAATGCAGGTAGATTTAGTGGGTTTCCTGCAGGCAAAGGAGAGCCCAGAGAGCTGTGCTCCTCCGAGGCTGCGACTACGTTTGCTTTCTGAAAAGCTTTTCCGTGACAGGTTTGGCAGTGACATGTGAGCTGTTAGCGCTGGGAGACAGAAAACATCTCTGTAAACTGCTCCTTTGATGAAGCTCTTAGATGAGCCTTTGCCTGCACCAGGGTGCTTATTGCTTCAAATGGGTCCAATCTCTGCTAATAAATCACCTCCTCCACGTGAGAAGGGTTTGATCTAACATCACAGGAGATATCATCGAGGGCCAAACCTAACATTTTCTATTCCATTAGCTAGAGCTCGTAATGTTGAGTATTTCAAAGAAATACAGTGTTCCCTCAGGCGTTTCTATTGCCAAGCCAAGCAACACGCAGTGAAATCTCCATATGCAGAGTGACTCCTGGTTTTTCTTTCTTGGTTGCTTGGTTATCTTTAGTCCTGTTGCAAGTCCCAAGCAGAATGGAGCAGGGCTGTGCTCCCTGTCTCAGGGCTCTCCAGCTTTGGGAAAAAAATGTCAGCAATTTGAATTTCCTATGAGTAGCCTGTATAACATTTCCTGGGATGGCACTTCTGTGAAATCCAGGTGCTGTTGGGTTTTGGTAGGATTTTTTTTTTGTTGGTTGTTTTTGGTTTTGGTTTTTTTTTTTTTTTTTTTTTTTTTTTTTTTAAACTACAAAAGGATTCCAATGATTTTGTTAACAGAGCTTGGGGGAGGAGAAGAAAGTTTGAACAAGTGTGTTTTATCTTGTAAACCCTTGAGCATCACCGTAAGTGCTGGAGGCCCTCAGTGCTGCCATGCTCCGGTGTTAATTCGGTTCTGCTGAAAGCAGAAGGTGGTTCGCGCTTCACCCGTATGTCAAACAATTTGAGTCTTTTGACTTTCATGGCCCATGTTCCCGCTTTCCTCCTTGTTCAGCACAGAGCATTGGCTTCCCAGCTGCTCGCTCATGCCAGCCTCCATCATTTCCCCCTCTGCTCTCCAGCCATCATCTTCATGCTTCTCTTGGCATGAGACCTTAAAAGAAGGGAAGAGAGCAGAGGTTCCCTATGCAGAGGCTGCAAACAGTGCTGTGCTGGTGGGTTTGGACATGCCGATATATGACAGCACTGCTCGATGCGCTGGCACCTTTCGCCTCGCTGTGTGTCCCAGTGAGTGCACCACTTGAATCCTGGATGGTGGCCTGGGGGAGGTTTGCACTGCGGAGGTCTGCGGCAGGGTCTGGCAGCATTTCCCTGCGCTGTCCGTGTGCTGTCCCCTTGGGATCTGGCTGCTCCCGGGTTATCGGTCATACCAGGAAAGGCTCTGCATGCTGCTGCGGGTCGCATAGCTGCAGCAGATGCTGCTGAGATGGCGTGGAGAAAATGTGGATTCAGCAAAAGCTAAGTAGCACACAGCATTAAAAATTCACAAAGGCTTCTCTGAAACCTGGTCTTCCGGAGAAGCGTTTTAATGAGCTGCAGCAGGGCTGGGTGAGAGAGCGGGGGACCCTTCCCCAGCGCTGTGGTAGGAAACAGCCCCCGTGCACTGGTCACCCCCATCTGTTTATGCATTCATGGTTCTCAATTTTCAATGAAAAACTATACCAGAGGTTTTTTCTCTTCTTTTCACACTGTCTTAGGAACTCAGTGGAAACTTATTCAGGTTTGCTGTGGAAAAGTAAAATAAAAACTGAGCGGCTGTTGTCAGTCCTCAGGGGGAAATGTTAGGATTAAACTGAAACAAAGCTGAAATCCTTTGGGTCTGGGATTTTCAGATGTTCCTTTGAAAGTTTTCTTTAAGAAGAGAAGCCAGGTGACCCCATTTTCCCCTGGAAAAAACCAAACCAAACCAAAAAAAAAAACCCCAAAAACAACTTGTAGGCATTTTTCCAATGGCTTTGTCCTTCAAATACTTTTTTCCTCATTTTAGGTTTAGCCAAGTTTAAAGCAGAGCAGGCTGAACCCCAGAGCCAGTGGCTGGGATGTTGGGGATGGGGGCTGAAAGGAGCCGACTGGGAGATGCTGAGCTGGGGGGGGGAGTCACGGGGTGCTTTGAAGCAAGAGTCTTGGGTTGATACACAACTTTCCCTCTACCTTTTGTGCCGATACTAACGGGCTTTGGCTGCTTTTGCAATTAAATCTAAGGGGAGCACATCGAACTGCCTTTCGCAGTGCAGCGCTGTGACCTACTTGTTAAGCCAGCACCCGTTTGGCATGGGTTGGGGGCAGGTTTTCATTGTGCAGCTTGATGCTGCGGTGGTTCTTGTTCTTCGGTGTGGCTGGCTGTTTTATTCGTCACTTGTTTTAATTTATATTTTGTCATTTGTACTTTATTCTCTACAACATGGGGCATTGTGGAAAACACAGCAAAATATCTTTCCGCTCCTGTAAAACTGAAAAGCCTGATAAGAATCCTGTGGTCTTTTTTAACCTACTTTTGAAACGAACAACTACAAAAAAAACCGGGAGAAGATATTAATGCTGCAGCTTTGTTAAAAGCTAGTTGCAGAAGTATGTGATTAAAGATGTGCTCGTTTAATTCACTGGAGCAGAAAAACATATTTGGGTTTTTTCCTTTGCAATCTTTTCAGAGCAAATGCACCTTCTCTGCAGGACTGCTCTGCTTCTGTGCTGCTCAGCTGGTTTGCTGAAGCAAACGGATGAAAGAGTGTGGAAAAGATCTGCGTTGTTTGTTTTAGAGACATTAAATATCTCTGACAGGGCTGAGACACCCGTCCTGCCCTGGACAAATAGCTGGAGACACTGAGCATAGGGCTTACATTTTTTTCTGTGAAAATTAATGAGAAATGCAGAAGCTTATTAAGCAGGAGCATAAAATGAAGAGCAACTGTGCTGGATTCAGCCAGGCTTTGCTCTCCCTGGGCAGCCCGCAGGTAGCCAGGACCGGCGGCGCTGGAGACCCACAGCAGCATCCCATGGGGAGGGACTGCTCTGGCTCGCATTTATGCCGAGTCCTGAAGCAAAGATTACCCCAACAAAAGACATTTGTGGAGGAGATTTGGCTGTTGGCAAAGCAGTTTCTCAGAGAGGGACCATCAAACATGAGCAGTAGTTTGGTTTAGAGCCTGAAACTTTTTCAGCGGGAATTTTGAGACCATTAAGTTTCAAGAAACTGAATGTTCATCTTGCAAGAGATCAGTGTTGTAGGCTTACGCCTGGGCTTCACAGTCCAGGGGTTAAGACAAGGAAGCAAGTTATTAGTTATGCAGGTTCTGATTTGCCATTCAAATAACTTCTTGTCAGTCCTGCCACAAGGACCTGAATGTCCTATATGCTGTAAATGATAACGTGGTAGGGTAACTTCTTCTGCCTTCTGAGAATGCAAATGAGGAATCTGCTTTTCGAGTTAGTTTAATTTGCTGTCTTCATCTCTGCACAGCTTGTTAGCTGAATGGAAAAGTGTTGATGCTGCCAATGCAATCTGAATATTGTTTCATGGGACTGCAGAAAGCGATGAGTTTGTAGCTCTCTAATCCGCGGTAATTTGCTGCTAATTTGTCAACAGTCAACAACTCCTGTGGCTACCGCACCAAAACAGCCATGACGCCACTGCCTTCCTCTTATCGGTGGTAGTAAAAGGTCATTTATAGCAGTGCTTGTCATCTCCTGTGAGTGTTTTACTAAGCACAGAATAATGCTTATTTTACAAGGGGCAAACAAAGTCATGGTGAAACTGTTGCCAGTGCCAGAAACGAGGTGAGGTTTCAGACTTGCCGGTGGCTCGGTGGCTCATTCCTGACACGGGGAGACCCCGCTATCCCACGGGGACCCGGTGTAGCTGTTGCACCCAGGGCTGGTTCTGGTTTATATACTAAATCCTTTGGTTAGGTTGAAATGCAACTTCTGCTAGCATAGATCAGGAAATCAAATAAAATGTTGTAGTTGCATTCATAGCAAATATTTTTTAACTGTCTTAGCACTCTGCTTTCCCGGGAAGGGCAGCAGCTGAAACACCGCCAGTGGCTCCTGCCAGGGCTGTCCTTGAGAGAGGCCAGTGCCGTGGTACAGCGGCAGCCATCCCCGCTGAGCAGCTCACGGAGGAGCTGACAGCAGCACCGGCTCTGCTGTCGAAACCGTGCTTTGTTCAGATGGAGTGTGATGCTGCAAGCCCTGCCGAGAACAGCCTAAACCCCAGGGAGGTCCTCTCCCCTCCTCGCCCTGGCCACACCAGCAGTTTTTCACCACTTTTGAGAGGCAACACCATGCATTTTCATAATTTTTTCCTCTTTTGCTCAAACACTTGCCTCTTCCTTTTTTTTTTGAAGCCGAGTGCTGGGTGTAATGAACTGAAAACAGTGGAAACCCTACCCTGGCCCTCTGAAATATTCATCTGCATCTTAGAGAAGAAAAAGCAAGCGAGAACAGCTGGTTTATGAGGAGCAGAGGGGGATTAGGGCTGTTTGGTGCCGTTTCTGAGCTTTCCAAGAAATCCGGATTTAATAGGCTGTTGCAGAGCCGCGGTGTACTGGAGTTGGCAGCACTGGCCTCTGCTTTGGGTTGATTGAAGCTTCCCGCTATATCACCCCAGGTTTTTTTGATGTTTCTGCCAAAGTTTAATGATCAATTTTGAAAACTTGGGTGCTGGCTGTCTGCCTGGAGCTGATAGTTCCCGAATGTTTCAGCGAACGTGTTCCCAGCTGGGGCACGGCGCAAAATTGCATACGTTGCCTTTCTAAATCTGTTTTCAGAGTTGTCCCCACTCAGAAGCAGGGACATTAGTTCGGCAGAGCAGGTCGGTATGACGCCAAGATCTTCCTTTCTTGCTCTTCCAGTGAAATAGCACCCAAATTTGGACAATATTGTAGTCTTAGAGAAATGGCTATGTATACACTTGCTGGGCAAGCTTGCTGCAGGTCTGCCAGCCCCATAGGCTGGGCTCTGCTATAGTCTGCTCTGCTGCAAGTATAGTCTATGTGGTCCTCTCCCCTCTCTTATCAGAGGGCTGTCTGTTTTGCTGCTGTTTTGGGAGTGAGAGGGCCCTGTAGAGACTGCGATGTGTTTCGGGATTGTGTGAGAAGTTACTGTCAGTAAGCGATGGTGTTTCCCCGCAGGATTTGACTTAAGATGAAGAACCTGCTATCTAAAATTGTCTTCCTTCTCTCTTTCCTGTTCACCCTCATCTTCGGCAAAGCATGCATCTGCTGCGGCTGTCTAAGGAGGCTGAATGCTGGGTGAGCTCCGTGGTCTGGATTTGCTGCTCGTCTCAGTGCACGGGGCTGTGGGGCTTCTTGTCTTTGAGCTGCGCCCTAAATCCGGTGGGATACAGAGTACGTCTGACAGCTGCACCAGAGCTGCTGTGCCCACACTGTGGCTGCTCCAGCAATTTCCTGAGATTATCAGTCCTACTCTCCTGGTCTGACTGGCTGCAAGAGGGAGCTGTAACTCCAGGGTCTGCTCTTCACCAAAACAGAGCTTTTGGTTGCCCTCTCAGAGATGGAAATGAAATGATCTTCTGATAAGCTTCAGAACTGACATTTTGACTTGTCCCTACAGAGAAACCCAGGTTTTCCTCTTTGCTGCTGAACATGGCAGGAGGTCAAGCACTGGTGTAGGCAGGTGATCTGTCCTCAGCCACCCTGGAGAGAAGGGATTCTGCAATACGTTACCCATGGTAGCTTCTCAGAGGCTTTTGGTTCAGATAAGATGAAGGTAACCTGGAGTCCAGGAATGCATGAGCTCCCTTAGGCCCCATCACGTTGTTGTAGGAGACCTGAAGGAGAGCATGCCAAATGCTGCCGTGGTTTTTCATCTCTGCCCATTACCCTGAGCTTTCTGCATTTCAGCATATCCAGTGTGATGCATCTGGAGGAAGACTGTGGCATGGCAGGAGTAAGAGCCTTGCAACAGCCTGAAACCATGTGTAGCTTTTGATGTGCATGGGTGGAATTGCAAAAAAGTGTCCCAAATAAACCCACCCCTCTGCTTTGATGGTGGCAGAGCTCCATGGCAGATTTAAATATCTCTCTGTGATTCCCAGGCCACCTCTATTGTGCATAAAAAGAAATAATTAACCTTGCAGGGAATTATGTATAAGACTGTGGTTTGCTGATGCATAGAAATGAACTATTTGTTGCACACAAAAATAGCAGCTATACTATTTAATATTTTAATATACGTATCGAAATATCAGGTTTTCTCCCACTATTTATTTTAGTGTATTTTTCGTGGTTTGTAGTACTTCCCGTGCAGAACAGTCGTTTTTGGGGCACTGTAGGAGGCAGGTTCTGTTCTCTTTTAGCAAGGTCTCCTTGGGAGAATTTTGCCTTAGATGGAAGGAGAAAGTTTTGAAGTCAGGATTTACAGCTTTGGGATCGCTGGAGCACGGAGTGGTCTCGTATTAACAACAAGCTGTGCTGTCTTTGTGTTTTATTTTCACTTTAGATCAAATGTTTAGAGAGGCTGTCAGTAGCTTGTGTGGTTTGACTGGAGGTTTGGTAGCGGAGGGCTTGCTGATGTTTTGAAATGCAACGTTTCAGAAGGGTGACTAAAGACGGGGTCTGCAGTAAGGCTGCCTGGGCAATAAACAGAAATGTTGGGGACCAAGTGGTGGGGATGAAAGGTTGATGTCTCAGCCACTTGTCTCCACACAACCCCCTCTAAAACAGAAATCCTAGTTTTGTACAACTGTATCTGCAACTTCATTGCATGTTACATCCAAGAGTCCAAAAAGGAAAGGAAGGTGGGAAGCGTGGGGAGGGAAGATGCTGAAGGCACATTAATGGAGAAAGAAGACAACGTTCGGGAGGACAGAGAAAGATGGGGCTGAGTAACGATGGACAGAGCAAGGCAGATGTTTGAATACGTGGAGAATCAAAAAAGGAGAGAGAACTGGGCTCTTTGGGTCAGGAGGCTGCAAGCTCTGCACAGGAGTCTGCTGCTTTGCCATGGTGGCTTGTGCTTGTGTAACTCACAGGGGAAACAGTTTGGATGGGCAAATAAATCAAAGGTGCTAAAAAGCTACGGTTGTTCAAAGTCAGTCAGCTGTTTAATAGCACCCAATATAAAGGAGACAGGCTGAGGCCAACTGAGATGAAAAATAACTGAGAGGCAGTGGCAGCTGTATGTCTGGAGCTAAGCTGGGTCTGCTGATGGCTGCAACAGCTTGGAAACAGAGGTCTCCTGATGGGGGAGAGTGAAGAAAGGGGGGAGAAGGTATGTCCCCAATCTCTTTATATTTATTTCTTTATTATATGCAATATATTTATGGTATTTAGCCCAGAGGAGCCCTGAGGTCTCCTGTGTGCTACCACACTGACCAGTAAATACCCTTGGTGCGCGTCCGTCCGGGCTGCCTTGCCCCCGGCCCCTCTCGGCTGCCCAGGCTGGAGCCCAAAGGCAGGCATCGAGAGTTCAGGTATTGCCTCTTAACGTGAGCTGTTTACCAGGAGGTTGCTTACTGCAAGCTACGGTTTCTTTTCCCAAATGTTTTCCCACTAGTCTGCCTTGAGCTAGACCAACATGTTCATGTACAAAGTGTCCCAGGGGCCAGGTCACCTGCGGTTTTCATAAATTATTACAGAGCAGCAGCACGTGGAGGGGCTGACTCAGTATTTTCTTGTGCCGCTACAGTTGTGAAGCAAATGTATTGAAATCAGCAGTTGACGTTCACTTTCTTTTTCAATTGCAAGAAAAGAAATCTAATTAGCGAGAGGAAGACCGAAACAGGTTACCTCCTGTTTTCCATAGGAAAATGGTGGATTGAGAAAACTTTGTGGACTACTGGCATCTCTGTCTGAATCCTCTTCCAAATGTTCAGGTAGGGTTTGTTATAGCCTCTGTTAAGCAGCAATTGCGTTGCACCTGGCCAGGCTATTTGCACCCTGGGGAAGTCTGATCCCAGCATTTGATTTGTAAAGAACTGGGAATTTCTTTGAAAGACATTCCTAAATAGCTGTGATAAAACATCCAAAGTCAATATATTGGGTGAGTGCAGAAAAAACCCCATTGCTCGTTACAGCAGAGTGAGGATTATCTGGGAAACTGAAAAAAGGTAGAGTCTTCACAAAAGACAGTGGGAGAAGATGTGCTACATCACTCCTGCATGTCTCCCTGCCTACCAGCCTACATTTGATATCTATCTATAGCTGCTATTAAAAATAATTTCAAAATTACTTCTAATTCTAGGATGATAAAAGGCTTGATTTGGTGATAAAAGCTGAGAAGCTTGGGGAAGATTCTGGCATGTTAACGGACGTTGCTGGATGCCCAGGCTATTTCTGGTGAGAACGAGGTGCAGGTTTCTGACTGCAATGGAAATCCCCACTTTTCCCCAGGCCAAGTCCTACAGGGAAGATTGCCAGCCATCGTCTGCTTGGTACATGCATGCTCATCATCCCAGACAAGAACCAGGCTTTAAGTCATTCCTCAACATCTTGTGCTGACTGATGTGGTCACTTTGAAATGAAAGTCACTTTTTCCCCTTTTGCAATGGAAATGGAAAGGTTAACCCTGGCACAAAAAGGAGCCTCGGTCCTGCTATATCAGTGCCTGTGAAGGATTTTGAATACGCACCAGTTCCAATCGTACCACAAAACTGCATCGTCTGCTGCAGAAAGAAAAAGACCAAAACCGACTTAATATTTTGTTTTATGAACTCCGTGCTTTGATATAGAGAGAAGTACCTTCAAATTACTGAAGAAGAGCTGATCTTTAATACTGGGGCAAATGACTAGGGAGGGGTATCGGCTGATGACTTAAAGATGTTCTTTCTTTTGCTGTGTGCAACTTATGTCTCTATAAGGCCTCATCTGAGCATAGGAAGGAAAGATGTGCTGGGAAGATAAAAAATCCCAAAGGTTTGTATTACACACGGCAAAAAGAAAATGGTGATGTTGAAAGTAGAGCTGCATGTGGCATTTGCCACTGGGCTCTGGTGCACGTGCACAGCCTGCCCCGGAGCAAGGAGCGCTGAGGGTTGTGCTCGTGGGAGCTGTGGTGGGGTCACTGGCAGGAGGTAGGAGACGCCACCTCGAAACTGTGTCAATGGCAAGAAGAAAAGCATGTATCAAGTGTTTTCCAATGAGTTGAATGAGCAAAATGCCAGCTCCTGAAGTTCAATCACTGGCTTTGTCTGTATGGGAGACTGGGGCTTCTTCTGTGCCAGTCTCTGCATTCCCGTGCCAGCATCAACCAGTCGGTCCCATCAGCAATCCCAGCCGGCATTAGGAAACGCACAGGGGCATTTTGAACAGAGATTATCAGCTGTGATGGGAACATCAATCTGTGTCTCCAGTTATCCATATGGATCACTTGGTTGCGGTATCAACCCTTGCGAAAACATCTGGGCTGGGCATTAGTTACCTTNTTTAAAAAAAAAAAAAAAAAAAAAAAAAGATTTTGTAGTCATTCCTTAAATTCCTTTCACTTGAAAATTACTATAATTGTACTAATTTCCTTTTAATGATGTCTGTTACATCTCATTAGCAAAGATGTTTGCAGGGGCTCCTTCCAGTGGCAATGGCACCATCCTCATAAGGAGCCACCAAAACGT
Organism: Fregata magnificens; assembly: GCA_013389945.1. Taxonomy (NCBI): domain Eukaryota; kingdom Metazoa; phylum Chordata; class Aves; order Suliformes; family Fregatidae; genus Fregata; species Fregata magnificens. The sequence continues at coordinate 72,080 of WAAD01021166.1, read as the reverse complement.
GGGCTGTGCTTCTCATGCAGAGCTCCTGTGGCTTCACAGCTTCAGCCAAAGCTGGAGGCGAATCACCAGGCCCGCTACCAACTAAATTCAATTGCCCCTGAAGTAATACTGTGATACCGGACTCAAAGTGGGTGGATAATTTTCAGCTGGCTGCAGAGGAGCTGCAGATGACTTTGGGAGCAGATCGGGGGCTGCAGTGAACGCACCCCTTCTTCAGCCAGCAGAAAGGTTGCGCAATGCCGTGCAAGGTGCAGTCACAGCCTGTTCGGTGATGCAGGGGACGTGGCCCACGAGCTTCACAGGAGAGTGGCAGCTCAGCAAGCCTGATTTGGGATCCTCCAGCAGCCACCCCAAAGCCACAGTTTAAGGTGTTGGAGGACCTCAAGACACTCACCAGGACAGCATCTAGGTAAAAATAAATGATCTAAAAATACCCACACTGAATTCTTCTGAAAAGGGCAGAAGAAATGGCTTTCTCCAGGCTTAGGAGCCTATTTGCTTCGTTATCCTTTCCCCTGTTCAGTATGACTTCCCCTTGCAGCTGATTCTCGGGGTCTGGTTCCCGGTACCTCCGGGTGTATGTGTGTTACAGTCAGAGCCATGGCCCAGGGAAACGGGGTGATAGGCGATGGACTGCCTGCCCAGGACATCCCCGTCAGTGCAGTCCCGCTGCAGAAATCCCAAAATGGGTCCAGCTGCCTGAACATGGAGAACATCCAGCTTTCAAGGAGGTTTTGCAGGTTAAAAACTCTCTTAAAAGGGATATTTTGGGGTCTCACATTTAGTGTCCAATCTGCTTCTTTCAGATCTGTGGACCTGGAGCTAATTTTTCCTAACAGCTGAGGACTGGAAACTCAAGTCTATATCCAGCTGCTTTTAAATGAATAAAGCTGCTCCTGCTGACTTCCGAGGGGACTGGATGAAGGATCCAGGGTAGAAGCCAGTCCATGTTCTCACTGGCTCATGTATCTGCCCACACACTCGCAAGAAAGAAGAAAAAAATGCAGCGGTCATTTTTATTCACAGGCCACAATAAAATCCAATTTGCTTACCTGTAGCTCAGCTGGCTCTTGCACACTAAGTGGAGCTTAAAGCATTTTAGAACTCACAGAGTAATAAAAATAAGTAATGAAATATATTCATAATATAGCCAGAAAATATATGAGCAGTCTCAAACTGATGTAATTGAAAACGGATTTAGCAAACTCAGGCTCAGAACAGTGACCTTATTTTGTAGATGCTTTAAGCTATTTGTATCGCTGAGTGAATTTCCAAAATCTCAGCCATCAGATTTCCTATATTTTGGGTGATTTATGATCTTAGTTTGATTTTTTCCCCTGGCTGCGCTAGTGGGTGAGAACAGCCTGATTGTGCGAGTTAGAAGGCGTAAAAGCCGTCTCTCGACTCCTCAGATTTTCACAATGGCAAATGGAGCAATAATAAAATCCCAGTTGGGACTTTCTGATGTTCTCCGTTATATCCTTCTCTCTTTAGTTAGTTTTAACTTTGATAACTCTGTTTCGCCGGTAATTTGCTTTGGTCTTTGCCTGTGATTGAATTCTTCTGAAAAGCTAGAGTAAAATGAAGACTACTCTCTCAGGAAAAAATGATGGCAGAATAGCTGTGGCCTGATTATCTCTTTTCTCAGCCGATCAGTGCCAATGTAGGCGATTTCTAGTTGGTGGCATTTGTCCTTGTTGCCAGCTTACGTGTTGACTTCAAGTACTGGGTTTAAAGGGGAGGTGGGGGGAGTAGGTGAAAGAAGGTTGTCTGCCTTTAGTGTGCTCATCCAGATGAAAGTCATGATGAAACAGATGAAAGAAGACTTCTCTAGATCTTAAAACTGACAGAAGCTTTATTTTGTTTAGTGAGATTTGGTGTGGAATCTCAATTTTTCTATTATGATCCTTCCTATCAAAAGCAGCTACCTAGGGCTGAAGTGTCCCCAGACGAGCTCCTACAGGGCAGGGCATGGGCGAGGTCGAACCGTACGATTGACGCTGCCACTCTGGTACGACGCCTGACAGTTCATTTGGAGAATTTGTATCTCTCTCACCCAGGAGCTTTCAGCAAAAAGCAGGTTTCTGGAAGTCTTATCCGTTCTTTGGCGAGCGCAGACTCTTCTGCTTTCAGAAACAGCTTGCTTCCCTGTGACTTTCCTGATAAGGCTGCTCCTGGAGCACAGCATCTCCATCAGCTCTTATCACAGCACGTGCTGGCAGGTAGACCTGGTGTCGGTAAATGTTGTGGTTAATCCTCCTTGCCCAGGATTTTCTACCATTTTAATTTTAACTGCCAAATCCCAGCCCAGTCTGCTTCTCCTTATCGCCTGAGCTCCCCGAAGGCTTCCTTGCCTCCTAGGCTCCAGCAAGCCGCGGCTTTCAGGCTGTTTCACAATTATAGATATGCAGCTCAAGGATTATCTTGTTCCTCTGGAAGGCTTTTGCTTTGTGTGTTTGCAGACAAGTATTCCAGCTTGTATTGAATAACGATCAGCTTTAAGCTGACTGGTACTTTGTGGTGTTATTTGTTGGGGGATGAAAGTCTCGAGCACTGTTTACGAGTAAAATTTGTACTTTTATTCAAATTCCTGCCCAGGCCCAACCAGTTCTGTGGGGTCTCCAAACAACAAAAATGAAATAAAATTCACTGCCGCCTCCTCCTTCTTCTAGATCCTTCGCCCATCTTGTATTACTTTGTGCTGTTAAATGCCAATAAAGTTTTGGCACGTATTGTTCCCTGCCTCCCTGTTCTCACCTGTGATTCCAGAGGCTGTGAGATAGGAGTCAGAGCAGTATTTTGGCACAGATTTTAAACACCGACGTTTCAGAGGCTGCTGCAAAATGCAGCCTGGCACGTGTTACTCAAAATCAAGCAAGAATAAAACAAAAGAGACAAGTTATAAGATATAAACTAGGTAAAGGAAAAAGACTTTTCCCTTCAACTTTGTGTCTTTTGGAGGTGAGTGAACGGTAAATTTGGATTAAAGTACTTTACTGAAAAAACATCACTTGATTTTACAATTTCTTGTTCCCAGTAAGTTGATTTATGTGACTTTCCTGGGAATTTAATTCTGCCTGCTCTCTCTGTGGAAGGACAATTTCGAGGTGAACAAGCACTGATTTAAGGTTTGCCGGAATTATACCCTAGATAAAGGACTGTTTAGCCCTTGTGGGATAGAAAAGCCGTTATCCTTTTGATCTTGATGCTTGAAGACATATATTCATTGCCAGTCACGATCAGAAGAAACCAAACCTTGATCTTGGCTAGGATACTGCATAAATAGGAGCACTGTGGGGGAAGCTTCTCATCCACTTGTGCAATATGCAGAGGTGGAGATGGATGGTGTGGATGGAGCCCTTGCTCTGGGCAGTCTTTTATCTGCTTGAGCTAAAGAGTGTCACCACCGAATTAGCTTCCAGGTGACACTGGTGGGATGCTTCAAGCAATAGGTACTTGTTGAAGTATTTTCCCCTTGCCAGATGCTTTAGTTTTTTATAATCAGAAGCAAACAGCAAATCTGGGACCCGTCCTCTGAGCTGCGCGTCGGTATTCTGCACCCTGCCTGCTGCAAAGAGGTCACGTTTTGGGGAAGGAACGCAGAAAAACAATATCGGCAGCTGGGTGCTCTCTATAGCCATTGTGGTGCTCTGAAAATGATACCCTTTTCACCCAGTGTCACTGTAGATTTTGTTCTCCTGCTGTGTTCCTTTTGTAATTGCCAATTAAATAAGTATCTTGGACTCAGTTTATCACTGGTCTAAATTTGTCTGTGTCAGGCAAGGGAAACTGGGTTAGCATTTGGCAACGCAGGTATGTTTTAGGAGCAGCAGACTTATTTAGTTTAGGGAAGAAATATTGATGTGTATGTGGTAAGTTGGCTAATTTTGTCCTCTAGCATCATTTCCTGAAAGAGAAGCAACAGGGTTTATAATTGATTTGATTAAATAATAAATGATACATTCTCCTACTGCAAAGTAGGCAGCACTTCCAGTCTATGAATCTTCTGTGGATATGAATGGAAAGACTAAATAGTATGTGAACGGGGATAGTTGTTCCCCCTAGGCACTGCTGCACACCAGAGCAGCGTCAGGGGCTTGAACAAGAAACTCAAGATAAACAGAAGTTTCTTTAAAGTTTCTTTTGTCTTTCTCCCGTTGCTTCATTGCTGAACTTCAGACCTTCTCGCTTCCAGCTGTGGTTTTAAAGACGTGCTGTACCTGTCCACAGCACACAGTGAAAGGCTCCAGACTGAACAGTTAGGTGTAAGCCTTTGTCACCTTACCAACAGAAGTTGCAAAGGACTCCTCCTTATATCCCCTTGTACATGGATTTGATAATTTTTTTTTCTTTGTTGGTCATTTAAGTAGGCTGTAGTAAGCCTAGTATTACATTAACGCTGGGTCCAATATATAAAAGAGTATGCAAAGTGTATGGCCAAATTTTTCAAATCTGATTGTTACTTTTCCGCCTCTGAGTTGAGACCAGAGATGCGTTCCCCCAAGCACCGACTATCTGCAGGGCTTCTTCGTACAGCTGGAGATGAGGCTGCTGAAGTGCCCGTGCACTTCTGGCCAGAGCCAGTATCAAAATAAACGTTCAAGGATGAGCTTGGAGCTTGCTGCTGAAATTACAGCAAGTTCCTCTCTAGGTGCCCAGGAGAACATTATTAAACCTCTGTCTTGTGACTCCTTCGCGTGCTGGTACATTTGCCAAAAGGGACCCGGCAAGCTGTAGCCCGTATGGCCGGGCAGATGGATTCTGTGCGTCATCAGGTCCCTTTAGAAGTAAAGGCACAACATTAAGGTGACACAGTCCTTGTGTGTTTAAACAGTTGACAACTGAAGCAAGATGTGTCTTGTTATGCTTGGTAGCTGCTATTTTGCGTTTCTGTCCAGAGCTGGGAGATGCACTGTGTTGGAGAAGATGCAGGCGGGTGGAGATGGCAAAAGATGCTGCTGAGTCTGTTGTTAATTCCAGCCCTGGGTCTTCTCCTAATCTATTATATGTCCCTTAATGAGCATCCTACATCATTTGAACATACGGTAGACAAAACGCTCCATAATTTCTTAAATGTAATTCAGTTTTAGGATGAAGCTTGCAGGCTTTTCCTCTTTAGGCTCAAGTCATGCTTTGGGTTAATAGCCCAATTAGTTGCTAATGGCCAGTGCATCCATACCCAGGAGCAATGAAGCTTCACCTGGCTCCGGTGCTGCCAGAGCTGCCAGGTCCCACCCTGTGGCCGGTAAGCTCTGCATTGGTTGAGGGCCCGTTCTGCAGAAGCACTTGGAGATCATTTTTGGTCTAAATCTTTAACTCTGAACATAACTCTTGATTTTCAGTTGTTGTGCCCCTTGCTTTGCCAGTTCCCTAACGGTGGCTGTGTTGCTGTTTGCAGATGATGGGAAGCTGTCCCTGGAGGAGTTCCAGGCCTTTTTTTCTGACGGGACGCTCAACGAAGAAGAACTTGAGAAACTCTTTCATACCATTGACTCGGACAACACCAAGTAAGCTCCCTGTGCTGACATCCTCCTGTTTCACAGAGGCTTTGGATCATGGCATTAGTGTGCAGGGGCAGCGCTGCTCCAGAGAGCTAAGCAGCACAGAGGCTGCAGGGGTGCAACTCGCTTTGCAAAACTTTGCAAAATCTCCATTTCTGCTTGGTTTGTGTCTCACTGTGACGGCCACTATGACTTCTTTTGTCTTGGTGGTTTTTTCAGGCCACTTTCTTTAGTGCAACCTGATCTTTACAGCATCTGAAATGATGCTTAGTTTTACCCATGAGGGCATTTAAATGGCTCTTCAGCTTTTCCACTTTATCTAAGAGCTTGGCTGTGCTATAAAAGGTAACGGTGTGAATCTCTGTAAGCGTTGTCCCATCCAGCTCTTTTACACACAACAAGCTGGAATGATTTGTGGTCTTGTCTCTTTGTGATCTCTCTCTATCCCCTGCACGTGGACCATGCCTGCTTTGCCTCCTGTCCAAAATATGTCCTGGTGCAGTGATGGCTCTAGCGCTTCATAGAAACGAGACCCCTTCTCTTCAAGGTGGAATTCAGCTGCGCGGAGGCCAGCCCAAGCCCTGCAGCTGCTGTTGCAGATGCTTTGCCTCTGCTCTGATCCAGGCAGCCTGATGTGTCTGTACAAAGCCCGGGCAAAGCAGCAAGGGCAAGTGGATGGGTCCACGAGCAGCACTGTGCTCTCTGCATCGCACCTGCAGTGGCAGCAGGGAAAAATGATGGCAGAGGAGGCTCTAGGTGTGCTGTAGTTTTTATGTAGCATCAAAGTTGACACTAAATATGGCACCTGACTGCTCTCGCTGAGAATCAAGCTTTTGCAGGCTGCGCCGAGCTATCAAATTAAGGTGACAAACTCGTTAGCAGCCCCTCTGCCTGCCTTTGCCGTCTCTCCCTCAGTGCCCCTCTGACTGCCTTTGGCAGGGTCTGAGATGTTTGTGAGCCCCCTGATTAGTGTCTGGCACCGGCGGCGTTTGGGATCGGCACAAAGCCGTGGGGTCTGCGGAGCCCCAATGGGAGCCCCCCCTGCCAGCAGCTAGCGACGGCACTGGGCACCGGCACAAAGGACGCAGCCCACTGGTAGGTTTTCTCTTTCCAAGAGGAACGCGTCTTCAAAAGCCTCAATAGTTTAGGCTGTTTGGAAATTCAAACGAAAGGCAGCTTTGAGTCATATTCCAGTGTGACTCTCATTCCTCTAGAGAGAAAAAAAGCTGTCCAAAAAGCAGATGAAAAGAAAATCCAATTTCAAATGAGAAGTCTTGCAGTAAGTGCTTAAAAAAATAATAGTCTGGTTAATTATAAAGCCTTCTGGCAGAAGGTAGATCGAGTCTTGCCTGTGTGAGTGGTGCGTGCTTTGGCACCCTTGGAAAGCAGTGATCGCTCTAGAGTGCGCTGGCACCAAAGGAGCAGGTGTAAAACTCATCAACCCAGTACAGGGGCTGCTGCGGAAGATGTTTCTGAAAGCAAAGTAAATGTGAGGTTTCTCAAAATCCCGCACACTCCAATGTGTGTACTTCCCAAAGTTTATTCCAAGATTAGAAATTCCAAAGACCAGCTTGATATATACTATTCACTGAATAATTAATCAAAGGAACTTAAGCGATCTTGTTACTAAAATTAGCTGAGAATGATCCATCTCTTCTAATGGTTCCTCTTCAATAGACACTAGATGCTGCCTTATGCTTTGTGGGTCTATTTATTGAGCTCCAGGCGATGCGCCCGGGTGGGGTCTCTGTAGACTCTGGGACTTGGGTGCTCACCTGCCTCTCTTCTGAAATAATTTAAACCATTGCCTGAGCTTATCAACTTTCATCTGGCCTTTGAAAGGATGCAGACAGCTGATGTGTAAACGGGGGTATATGGGGGTTGGTGTGTGGCTGTTTCTTCTGGCCTCTTGAAATGGGAAACTGGATTGCAGTCTGTTTTTGCTTGGGGATTGTAGAGAATCTGCAGCTTGCTCCGAGCCTTAGTAAGGGATGTCTTCTAAACTGGACAGGGAGAAAATGTGCCATTTCTAAATGTCATGCAACAGTGCTGCCAGCAAGCGGGGTCTCGCTGAGCAGCTCCTGAGCGTGGCAAGAATTCCCACAATTCAGTGGTATTTTTCTGTCGCCAAGCTGGTTTGATCCAGTCATCAATACCCGTTAGGGACCGATACTTGCACAGAGCAGCGTGGCATCTGCTGTTCTTGGCTGGAAGGAAAAGCAATGAGTTGGTCACCCTTCCAAGTTAAATCCTTGCATGAAGTTGGCACTTGCTTATTGATTTGGAAAGCGTAGACACCTACAGCAAATTTATCAAGTTGGGGGAAGAAAATATTCCTCGGTGTTTTATCTGCAAGAGCTCTCTCAGTCTCCAGAAAACCTGTTTCAGAGCTGGACATCCTTGTGCAAAAGTGCTTTTCACTATGAAACGAGTAGTTTGCTTGACTGCAGTCTTGCGCCGAGTACAGTCCTTCAAGCTGTGTGTGTGCTCTTCACCTTGCCCCGTCTTTTGTTCTCCGCACAGTAAATCGGCGGGTGCGTGGGAGGTCAGGCAAGAAGGATGCTGCCTCCAGCCTCCTGCGTGCCTGAGCAGTAGGGTTGCCGTTTCGAGTGCTGCTGCCACCGAGCGAGAGGAGTGAAGTGGAGCTTTCTTTTTTCCATTTTACAGGGGAACATAGGAACAATATTAACTTTGTCTTTCTAAAAGGCTGTTAGAATGACAATTATTTGCTATTTGATTGAAGTTTGTTTATTTTTAAAGCTGTTTTTTGATATTCCATTTTATCTCTGTGTTTTTCTCATATCGCCCATCATGTTTGTTTAGTGTGCAAAACAAAGTTTGCTATTGAAATTACGTTGCAGCTAGAGTAGAAAATGAAGAAAATGATGTTCCTGCTGATTATTACTAATTGCTGTTACCAGCCAAATTACAAAATGTTGATTCAATTTCCTGGAGTATTTTTAGGAGCAGGGAACTGCCTTACTGGAGTAGGCAAAATGAATGTCTGTACTGGTTTTGTGACTTGCTTTAGTTGGGAAGATGGCGGAAAGGAAAAAAGTTGGGCAGATGAGTGGAAAGGTGAGGCTGGTTACAGATGGAGGAGTAGCTGTGCTGCTGTGGGGAGTCAGTCGCGATGTGCTGCGGCTGGAGGAGTGTGCGCTTTGGTCTCGGGCGTTACAGTTCCCCAGTGCAACACCTCGTTGGCAGCAAGGTGCGGTTAGGAGGATGCTTAACTGAAATGAGATACCCCAAAGTAGCCCAGGGGCATTATCGAGGATCCTTCTTTCTTCTTGACTGCCTGGGAAGTGTCTCTGATCTCTAATGATGTGGCATGGTGGGCATGGGCTCCAAACACCTGCCCTGGGGTTTTATTACTGGGTATCTCCGTAAGAGAACCTGCCATCTATGGCAGGGTGTGAGGACTGCACTGTAAGTCCCATCATTGCTGGTTATTTCATCTGGCAGCAGGAATGTGCAAAATGTGTCATGTATTTCAATCCTTTTTTGACAAAATTATATTCATAAACCTGCTGTTGCTTAAAAACGATCATCAAATGGCATTTTCCTCTCCATTGCTCACACTGGCTGCCCTCCTTCCCTCCTCCCAGCTGGAGCAGGAGGCAAAAGCAAGATGTTGCTAGGTGGCTTTTCATTATTGGTTTTAGCTGCTATTTCAGGAGGTTTCAGCAGTGCTTTATGGGGAGCTGCCTGAAGATTAATGGGGAGGTAATGATATGTTACTATTAATATCAATGCTACTGGAATCACACAAATTATGCGTGTGATATGTACACACGCATATTTGGATATATTTGGTTTAGTGGCAGATCAGGGCTTTATAAAACATTAGATTGATGTTCACCTGGGAAATCCTGTTATATTTGCAGAATTACCTACACCTTTTCTTACCTTCTCTAATGATACGTATCAACTTTAAAAGGAAAAAGTCATTGCAAATGGAAAGTCAAACAGTCTTAGGGTCACAAATGACCAAATGAAACCCTCTCAAAGTGTTACTTTGCTACTGGACAAAACTTGCTTTGTCTGACCCACAGTTCCCATCTTCTTCCAGCTCCCTGGGTCAGTGCTTACACCCGCTCTGCATCCCCTCGGAAGGAAGGATCACCTCTCAGTCCTAGCGAAAGCAGGGGAAGGTCAGACATGGCTCTTGACCAAACTAATTTAGTCCTGGCAGGGGATTTTAAAAATTCCGTTTCTATCTTGTACATTTTTCATAGCTGCAGAGGACAATCCTTTGGGGAGAGATCTGCTCGCTGGAGCAGGACTTCTCCGATGAGCTGTACAGGTCCATTCACAAGGAGCCGAGAACACGGCATTAGCATTCTGCTGCTCTGTCGTTTATTCTTTCTTTGCTAGGCTTATAGCTATTCTTTTAATTGCTTTATTTCCCCTCCCCCCCGCCCCTCTCTAAATGAGCTCTTCTCTCCAGTGACAAACACTAGAAAAGGTTGGAGTGTGCATGTAGGATAATTAACAGAAGTGGTATCTCTTCTCAGAAGCCCTTCACAGCTTCCCCAGACTGTCACTTTTGCTGGAGGATTGTAACAAATGGAGAACCAAAGACGATCGGGCTCTCCAGCGTGTACCGCATTTGGCAGCATGCCGCCTCCTGCCCTTCGTGGTGGTTACGTAGGGCTGTGCTCGGAGGGGCAATGAAGGGGGATGGATGGGAAAACGTGAACCTTCAGATGCTGAACAACATCCTTCCTGGAAACATGGAGCCACCTTCCTTCCTGACCCCTCAGCTGCTCAGATACCACAGAGCATCAGAGTACTTTGGGGTCGCTTTGGGGTGCAGGGATGTGGTGGGGTACAGTCAGGGCAGCTACCAACCCGAGTGCTGTGTCCAACCCCAGAGCGAGGGGAGGCAGAGCTGCTCAGGGCCACCCCAGAACCAGGCAGCGATGCTGATGAACTTTTCTGCCTATTCTAATTAGCCCCGCTGCGAAGCGGAGCGTGCCAGCCCGGAGAGCGCTGTGCCGGCACAGCCGTGCTGCTTCCAGCAGTGGGTTCAACTCAAGCAATTCGAGAGATCTGCAATGCCAGTCCGGACGGGGTGGGAGCTTTGGGTGGGAGCTTTTGCTGGGAGATGGGGCGTACCTGGCCCTGCGCGGCATGTTTAAACAGCTGCAATCCCACGTGGTGGGAGCGATCTGCTGCCTGGCAAAGCAAAGCTGCTGAGGTCTGTCCAGCCCTGGGCAGTTACGGCTGGGACAGCTGCTCCTCAGGGCCTGGCTGCAAGTGCTGCTTACTTAAGGCTGATGGAAGCAGAGCGAAGGAGGACGACAAGTCTATGTTTCATTGGCTGATTTCACTGGCTGTTAATTGCGCAGGAGAAGTTGTAAAGATTGTGTTAGCGCTAACGAGGGATACAAGCAGGAGCGAGCTGTCTCCTGCAGTTGTGACTTGCTGGTTACGGTGTGCATTTTGAGCTGGAGGCAGGCGTGCAGAGCATCGGTGCCAGTGCCGAGGCCTCTAAGGAGAGGGAGGGAGCACAGCAGCTCGTGCCTGGCCTCCCCAGTCCCCTGCCTCCTCCAGCTCGGCTAGGAAAAATCCCCCCAGGTCTTGTCTGACTTCTATCCTGTGCAAACATCAGCAGGGCATTTGCAAGGCTCAAAACCTCTCAAAATTGGGCTGATAGCTTGCATGGATGAATTTTACTTCTCCATAACTTTGATTGCATTGATACTCGCAAAATTGTGCATCGATATGAGATCAAAATTGTTTTACATTAGATGCTGTGCGAACACATAGGACTTGGTGGCTGTGGCTATGGAGCTTAATGCTCCACAAAGGTGAGCAGCATCCAAAGAGTGGGAAGAGATGCTGGCAAGGTGCTGCTGGTGTAGCTGGGGGTCCGGATGCTGTTCCCCACGAGAGGAGCCAAAGGAAGACACCTCGGTAGCAGCCCTGCAGCTCTCTGGCTCAGTGGTACTCTAAGCTCTGAAAACTCCTGTTCTGGTGTTGTATAAGAGCAATGTGGCATTCTGGAGGGGTCAGAGACAAAGGCAAAGGAGCTCAAAATCTGTTCCCAAGTGAACAGCAAGCAGCAAACAGCTTGCGAGGAAGCTGGTCTGCAAGCTAAAGCTACACCTTGTGGTCCAGCTGATAACCTGGGCAGGAATGGAGCTTCACATCATCACAAGTGAACATGAGGTTCTCAACACCCTCCTTCCAGCACACAGCCCTACTCCAGACCCGGACACCTTCAGTACCTTCGATCACGCAGCAGCCTGCTGTCCTTCTGCTCCGGTAGTTATTTTCCTCTGGTGGAAAAGCTCTGTTGTTACCACTTTGTTTGGATACCACAGTCCCCCCAGGCATACCCTCTGTGATGCTTTGCTTTCCCACAACCTACATCAGGTCTGGTCTCCTTTGGTGTGAGGAGACTCCATCTGACAGAGCACACTGTGGGCTTTAGCTTTTCTCCAGGCCTCTGCAGTCCAGTCCTCTCAAAGTTGAACAGAAAATACTTCCACTTCTTGGGCAAGGAACAATCATCAAAGATGATTATGATTGAGTAATTTTTTTCCTGTTTTTTCTCCCCCTCCCTAATCTTGGCTATTTGCATTGCAAACCTGATTCAGTGGAGTGCCGGATTCGTCTGGGAGCCGAAGCCCACGCTACGGAGATGGATGGGCCCATTGAAGCCAACTTAATTTTTGAATATTGAATGTTCTCAATTAGCTCTCTGGGAAACAAACTACGGATGGTATAATCAGCTGAGATTTTGATTAACTGATTCAAGAGACAGTTCTTGTCCCTTCTGAAAGGGACAAAATGATTGCACAAAAATTATATGTCTGGCTCTAATTTCTGGCTCTCAAGAGCACGGGCATTTGGTGGATTTTGTTCTTTCTGTTTATGTGGAAGATGTTTTTTGAGTCCTAGCTTATTCTTCTCTGTGCCGACATGTCACTTATGCTATACGCTGCTCTACTTTTCATTTAAGTGAAGAAATACTTGGTGCCAAAGCTGGTGCTCAGCAGCTGCATACTGATAGAGCTACAAACCATCTCAGGCTCACCAAAGAACAGGAGCTTTTAAAAAAAAAATCACTCACTGAGAAGGTCATCGGGAGAAACATGAAGCTGGAAAAACTGCACAGAAACTTGTTTGAAAAATCATTTGAGAACATTTTTCTATTTCTAATCGTATTTCCCAGGTGTTTTCCCAGGCAGCCTCTCGGCAGGGTCCCTGGAGGGAGCCTGTTTAATACTGGCAGCAAGACAGATTGGAGCTGGGAGCAGCGGGCTGGTGTTTACTGCGAAGGGCGAGGAACGGGTAGGGTTTATCTGTGCAAACGGAGCAGAGAAGTATCACACCAGCGGGTTTTCTAGCTGGGACTGAGGCTCGGCAGCTTATTTTTCAGACTGTGCAGGGCCGTTCTGCATCAGAGGTTCTCTTTTCTAGGGAATGGAAAGATACCAAGATCTTGCATTAAAACCATAAAAGTGGCTAAGATATTTAAATCTAATCAGCTGCTTGTGTTCGAGTCATGTAGGCATTCAAAGAGATTGTAGCATTTTAGTTTAAGCTCCAGTCTTACAAATGTATCTGTGTGTTTTTTCTGAATAAGTGTGCGTAGGGCACCACGATCAAGCAGCAGATGTGTCCAGGTGCTGCTTGGTAGGCAGAGCAAGCTGTCTGCCTTGGGACTGAATTTGGGGAGAGGTTTTTTAGATCATTTTTCAGTGGCGTATATACATGAGAAACAAAGATATTGGCAAAACACAGGCAACAGCATGCAGGGATTGCCTCGTATGTATGACATATCCCAATTATCACGTATCCCAACCTACACATTTGTTGCTCTGATTTCTTCCTTTCCTACATACAACTTTGGTGATGAGAAGATACCTGCAAAATCTAAAAGGAGGAGGAAGCTGATTTAATTTTAACTCATGCTCTCAATGTCTTACCATTTGCTTCTGGCAATTAGCACATCATTCAGCTGAGCTCAGAACAATTAGTTTTTCCCTGTCTCTTTTGCAGTTCAATGTTACAGAGATTACAAATAGAAATCAAGTTAGTCCAGGCTTCCGTATCAAGTAGAAATAGGCAAAATGTTAGATGTTCATTCATCAAAAAAGGCCATTTCTGACTGACTTGTACTGTTGGCAGTTTGTGCAAAAAAGCCTGAGAGACCCTCTCCTCCCCAAAAAAGGAAGGAGTATTCCATTGTTTTAATGGTTTGCTTTGAAAATTGAGCTAAAAGAAATAACGAGAGGTTAAAAACATGCATAAGTGATTAGCTCTTTTGATGGAAAAGAGAGGGCCAAGAAGTGGAGGGAAGTTTGTGAAAAAATAGCTGAAGTATAGCTTTGCTGCAAGCCACAGAGAGTGATCAGTGCCATTAACCTGCCCCTGTGAAGGTGAAAAATCACAGCATGCCTTGGCTTTCTTGCCCAGGGAGGACCAGGTCACCAGCCCCCCAGCAGAGCAAGGGCATTCAGTCAAACAGATGCAAATAGCTCTTCTCTGGGTAACTCAGCCCTGCAGGGTCCAGCACGGTACTGCTCCGAAATCCAGGCAGTGATTTCCAGTCCCTTTTATGAATACGTAAATCTTTTCCACCTTTATAACTGCTTTAGCACATCATTCCCACGCCTGTTGTGTTCTTGTCCCTGTCGTAGTGCGCACTGAAGAGCCGCATTGGCTTTGCGAGGGCCCTCGAGTTCCCTGCAGTGATATTTGGTGGGGTGATGACCCGAGCTCCTCAAGTCACTGCTTAGCGTCACGACTCGGAGAAGAAGAGATGCTGCATAAATGCAAGTGAGCAGTAGCTGATAGCTGCCCAGATTGCCACCGCTCTTGTTTTCAGCGGGTGGCACCGTAGGATTGCACCTTGTGTGCGGGGCATGCATGAAGCAGTCCTAGCTGAATGCTGATTAGGCTTTACCATGCTTGTGGATGTTGTTGCCTTTTAACAAAGCAGCTGGGAAAATACATTGAACTGGCCAGACTGGAAAACCACTTGTGGGTTCAAAGGCAGAGCGGTGGACAGGAGCCCATCTGGACAACTTTCTGTTTCTTTGGTTTTTTAAACCACTTTATCGAGCACTCCACAGCAGGAGGGCTATGTCGTGATTTCGTAAATGAGCATCATAGGCCGAAACCATTCTTCTCCTTCCTGGTTTTTTTATATTTTTCTGCAAACAGGGGATCCCTATTATGCAAAACCAAAATAGTTATGGTAACTATCCCAGTAATAGAGCTGACATTAGAGTGGTCCAAACGCATCACAAACAGCTGGTATTTAAAAGTCTGTCTTGAGGCTGATCAATTTGAACAAGCCTGACAGCAAAATGAATGCGTTGTTAAGTCAGACGCAATTGCTGTACTTACTGTTCATGAAACACATATGTGAGATGAAGGGCTTGATTTAAAGCAGGCTGTGATGCAGGACACAGGCTGAAGGTATTGGCTCTGCATAGGGCCAGGGTGCCAGAATTAAATAATCAATTATCTCAATGCAACATGATGGAAATATCTCAAAAATTCATGCTGTGTTTCCGAAGCGGAGCTGGTGGAAATACCCTGAGAGCAAAGGGATCGCCTGTGCTGCCTCTGTGCTGGCCGTGGCGTGTACAGCCAGTCCTTCCAAGGTTTATAGTCCCAGTTTTGCCTGAAACTGTCTGGGGGTAAATTAAGGGAGCACTGATATAACCCAGTGTATATACACACTGGATCCAAGTGCATATATAATAATCAGCAACTTAGTAAGTTTGGAAGTGCCATCCCTCCTAGCAGCTAAGTTACTTGTAGGCTGTAATTAAACCTGCCTTCTCTTTTCTTTGATGTACTTGTGGGCAGAGTGATATTTTCAACACCAAGTCATCCATCCAAACAAAAAAAAAAAAAAAAAAAGAGGATTTAGATGCAATTTATCAGGGATTTGGCACATGCAGAGACTTGAAAATGTTTAGTACTGTACTAAATGTCTGTTTTATTTAAGGTGATGACTGTGCTTAGAAACCAACTGTTGGACTAAGCTTAGTAAATCAGTGTGCTGCTTTGATATATTTTTCAGGATATCAGTTGCACTGTAAACAGGCATTTTATTGTGTTGTCGTCTTGTTTGGAGTTTTTATGAGCTTTTCAAGAGATTCTTCTTTTGTAAGTGAGTGGTTAGAGGCTCTGGCCACCTCTGACAAAGCAGAGAGAGAGAAGACGTTGATTATTTTTAATAGACTGCAAAATGGTTTTACAAGGTACAAAAAGAGACGCAAGAGGAGCATGCCTTAATCACCCAACCTTTTCTTCCATGGGCAGAAACAACCCCACCAATTTTTGTTCTTAGCATGCAGATCCTGGGTGGCCCGATAGGATACAGAGGGGAAAAAAAAATCCCCCCGCCCACAACGGAGTTGCAGACGGCTGTGGTGTCCCTGACCCCACAGTGTCTCTGCGGGGCAGCCGCGGGCAGTGAGGTGCCATGCTTTGCAGAGGACAGGCAGGGAGAGCAGCAGTGGGACATCTTTGCCTTGGGCTTCTCCTGCACTCCATGGACTTTGGGGATTTGGATTCGTGATCATCACTTTGCAGAAAATTGCACCTTTATGCTGTATTTTTGATGTTAATTTATAGAAGCAATAGGGCAGGAAGGGCAGAGCCTCACCGATGCTGAGCCCAGCTCGTCAGCGGTATCCAGACCCTGGTTCCAGAGCTGTGCGATAAAGCAAGACTGTCTAGCACCAACTGACAGCCTGAAATGCCATATTGCAGTTGCTGATGAATGAACAAACAAATGTCTGGTACTCCGCAGGTGCCAGTTTATTGCCTCTGCCTTTTTTCAAAGTGACATTTATTTCTCTTTTAACTAGTGAGAGCTTCGAGCATGCTTTCCAACAGCATCCAGAACATTTGTTTCATTTTTATACATATTCAGTCTCTTCTGTTGGTGCCCTTGATGATTAGAGCTGGGTGTTTTGTTCTGTCAAATACTTGAGCGCATAGAAAATGTTATTTTGGTTGTCTTGAAGCCACTGATGAAATAAAGCATCTGGTCTGCATCAGGGATGGTTTGCAGCTTGGGACTTTGTGAGGATGTGGGAGAGGCAATTGGGGTCTTCACCATGTTATTTCTGACCTGCAGTTGTAGGTAGGAAATTAGGTTGCATGGAGGCTTGCACAGGGCATGCTGGTGTTAGGTAGGACCCAGTGCTTCATAGATGTCCGTGACTGCAGAATAAATCAGTATGCCAAGGGAGTCAGGAGCTGAACCGGCCGTGAAATATAGCAGTAGGTGGGAGTCTTTAAAAATGAGGAACTAAGCAAATAATGTGTTATGTTGTAATGGTCTCTATGGTAGATATCGATTCCCTGAAAGGAAACGCAAACTCTGAGAGCTGTGCTGCTGAAAGAGCATATTACGAACCAGGGGTGATTAATCCCCCCCACCCTGACGAAGCGCCCATATTGGTTTTATCAGCTGCACGAGCAAAAGGAGGAATATTGCTGCTAGCAGGCGTTATCGCCAAACCAAGCCCCGGAGTGCGTGTACGTGCCTTGTGCTCATTGTACCTTGCACCCTGTGCGCGGCCCATGGCCATGGGAAGCCAAACGGGGCACGTGGCCTGTGGGGGCCGGTGGGATCACTTGCAGGACCCTCTGTGAAGGTGTGAGCCATCATTGCAGAAGATTTTTCAAACCCAGGAAAATCCACACCAAAAGCCTTTCCTCGAGGACGGTAGAGTGTGAAACCATGGCCGAGGTAAGGGGCTCTGCGGGGAGAGGTGAGGATGGATCCTGTGGGAGAAGACCAACAGCCGAGACGGGGTCACGGGGCGGGGGGCAGAGATCCCTTCGGCTGCTGCATCTGTACCCCAGCTTTGATGGTTTTGGACTTCAGAGATTCTGTTTAGTAAGTTTACTAGCCTCTTTGCATCATTTTTACAAGGTTTATTACTGCTACAAGGAAAATGCAATTGCATTGCGGGTCATTGGCTAGAGAAGACATTTTCCTGTCACATCCCCAAGTGCTGCTCACGCTGAGTGCTATGGCAACTGCCTTTCTGCAACACGCTGCCAGGCAGGACATCTGCACTCGGGTATCGCAGGCTTTTTGGAGCAGGTCCAGGCTTTTTTGGACCTGTTGCTCCCCAAAGTGTGCCACCCACCTGTGGGATTCAGCATAATGATGAATCAATTAGGAGTTAGTATTCAGTGCTGGCCATCCTTTTTTCTTCCCTTTTCCTTTGCAATCAGAGCTGGAATAGCCTTCGTAACGCAGATACCTTACTGCGGAGGTATGAAAGCTGCTCCAAGCTGAACTCGGCATCTTCTGGCATGGTGGGAAGGATGCCAGCGAGCAGGTCTGCTTGTAAACCCTACACCCCGGGTGGTGTGGTGGCTGTAAGGCGATGTGGCATTTTGCCGAGGGTGTGACTGTCCCCCGGAGAGCCACCAGCCATCCTCATGGGTCTGCCCAGGGGCTTCCACATCAGGGAGGAGGAGGGGAAGGGCGTGAAGGTCCTCTGCTGATCTTCCCCATCACACTAGAAGGTCACCTAAAGGAGACTCTTTGGTGATGCTGAACCCACAGATGTGGATATCTGAGATGCTTTTTGTCTGGTTTGGGCAGTCAGAGCCCCACCTGCCAGCGCTCAGCAGGGAGCCAGCACCTCGTGGTTTCCCTCTGTGTTTTTGCAGGCAGAGCAGGTCGGTCCTGGCCTCCCTGTGTGACGCTGCAGCGACTTCACGGGGGCTTCTTGTGTAGGGAGGGAACAGCCTTGAAGCAGGATGAGTAATGGAGTATGTTTTATCCTGAGCCTGCCAGATTTACTGTGCTTGTTTGTATTGAAGGTCAGTTCAGTTTACCTTGAAAAAATCAGTGTTTTCCACTGGCTTGTAATGAGGACTCTGCTGTCCCAGTGCTCCGGAGCAAAGCACATGGTGCAGAGCACACAGCTTTGGGTGCTGGCATTTCCAATGAACATAGGCTTATGGTTTGAAAACTGGATCTGGGCAGTGTCTGTATTAATGAGAATACAGATGGCTTATCAAGACAAGGAGCCACATGAAAATATGAATATTAAAATATTAACATTCAGTGGGTCTGAATACAGGTTTGCTGTGCAGCCCCACTGCTGCTCACCTGTTTTGCTGAGTGGCATTAGCCGCGGTGGCCATGCAGTATGGAAAAGAAGCGAAACCATCCCCATCTTGGTCATCATCTGCCTAAATCCAGAGGAAAGCTGTGCAAGGAGGAGGAAGGAGCTGCACCCTGGGTTTAAGTGGGCAAAACATCCTCGGGGACGCTAGACTTCAGCCTTCAAACTGGTGAACTACAATCTTGCCGATAGCAAGGGCAAGTAGGAGGAAAGAGATTGTCTCTCAGAGTACCTAGAATCTGTTATAATCCCAAATCATGCACCATAGGTGATGAGGCTCTTTGTAATACAAAATCTATGTGTGAAAACTTCATACAAAATCCTCCTTTTGCTTCTCTCTGTTTCTGGGCAATACTTTGTCTGTCTTTTCTTCTCTGTAGTAGCAGCGCTTCGGAGAAAAACGTGGTTCACTGCTGGGCTTTCAGACCCACTTACTGTGCTCCCCAAGTGCTCGATGATGGAGCACGTGCCAAGGGGCGAATAAAGTTATTAGTTTTGCTTTGGACAAGGCAGCATTTCTCTCCCTTTCAGGAGCCCCCGTGGGAGCTGTTCCCCGTAGGTGTTTTAATGTAAATCATCCCAGTTACGTGGCAATCCATACGGACTCTGCAAAACTGCACCTGTTTCATATAACATGGATTTTGGGAGAAACCTCTGTCTGGAGTGAACGGTGAACTCCATATCAGCTCGTGCAAATGGGCTCTCCTCCATCCACTCTGGCCGTTTAAGAAGGTGGTACTCCGTGCCCTGCTGAAAAAAGCAGAGCTGAATGAAAAATACCTGCTGGGATGTTTAAGACTCGCTGCTCGCTCTATGTATTGGTTGTACTGCATTGTGTGCAGGGCAAGTATGCCTGCACCAGTATATGCACTTTTGAATTATTCCTGCTGAAGCACACCGCAAAATACATTTTAAATTTATTCCATGCAGGAAGCAGGGACATTTGGCAGGAGATGAAGACAGTCCTTTGAAGTAAGAGCCAGGTGGGCACCAGAGCCCTGACCACCAACTTGCCATGGCTAAAGAAATTAAGGCCAAAACTGACATATGTTATGAATACTTGTCTGCCTATGTCATTCGAAGCTGCAGCTGGTTGGGTGCACTTCTGGTCGTGGACAGCCTTGGCATGTTGTTTATGATGTTTCTTTGCATGCGGCACCTCAGATTTTGGAAGTCCTTTTTTACCGCCTACCGTAAGAGTGGGGCTTTTTAAAGCGAGTGGGCAGGTGAAGGAGGTACTTGGGTAGGTCTCGGGAAGGATTTAGCAGGGTTCTCTGGAAGAGTACGATGACGGGCTTGGAAAGTTGCTTAGTTCTTTAGAATTAAAGTTGTTCTTCGGCTCCTGGCTGGCATCCAGTATTTGGTATTTCTCTTGCTCTGCCTGGAATAATTTCTCTCACTCTGGGGTTTGTGTGAAAATGTTTCTTTGAGTTCAGAAACTAATGATCAAGAGTGACCATCTGTGACCTCTTAGTAGGCATCTGGATGTACGTTTTCCACTTCTGAGGTGTTGAGATAATGCAGCGCTGTTGCTGCTGGGGCTAGGAGGCGTATCATCAGATACAATAATACTTTTCAGCTGCACATGTTGGTTTTTAGTCTTTCCTAAATGAAAATGAGTTTTGCAGGTGGCTGACGCTAGAGGATAATTTGTTCCCATGTTCGTTTGAAGCCTTGTAGCAAACCCAAAGCTGTGAATTGAAGATGGAAATAAAAGTAGAACGTGATTTCAGAAAAAACCTCCATTTTCTGTGCTGGTGAAGCAACTAAGCCATATGGCTGCTGATGCAAACCTTTCATTTGCCCAAGTAAAAGGGTTATTATCTTCAGCTGAAACCGATCAGGTGTTGAGTGGCATTTGAGCAGCACATCCAGGCAGCTATTTGCATGAGAAATACGCTGTGAAGATGAGACTTTGATGTATTTGCAACTTCTGAATTCCCATTATGTTTTTGATTGTGCCGCCCCGTTGGGAGAGTCTGGGACATCTTCCCTTGGCTGAGCTGGAACTAAAGAAGGGAATTTCGTGCTCCGCTCCTCCACCTTATCTTTTCCATTCTGAGATAACTTTCCTGCTCCTCTCTATAATTGAAGAGAAGCCTAGAGAAATGGATTAACAGCAGCAAGTCAGAGGCCATCAGCCTCGTCTTAGGGAGTCAGGGAGGTGTTGGGAAAGAGAGGGAGAGATGCTGGATGGTAGACTCATGGTAGTTTTGGTTGGAAGGGACCTCTGCAGGGCTCTAGTCCCTAGCAGTGGGACCATCGTCGGACCAGGACAGCCCTGGCTTTGCCATGCTGAGTCCTGAAGACCTCCTGGGATGCTCTCTGGGTAACCCCTTTCAGCGCTGCGCCACACCGGGCTTGCTTATTAAGAGCTAGAGCAAATAATCATGGTGGAAAATTTCCAGAAATACCTTTTTTTTTTCCCTGCAGGAAAAAGCTGATTCACTCAAACAAAGTGTTGGGCTGATCTGGATCAATGTAGCTGGAGCTTCTGACCTGAGACCTGGAGGTTATGTGAGGGACCGGCACACACTTGGAGATCTGGCTGCCAAGATGCTCGGCTTGAGCTTGTAACCCCTGGGCTGTGGGACACTCTGCTGCAATGTCCCCTCTGTCTGGTGTTGCCACCCCACCTTTCCCTGGGACAAAGTCTCAAAAATGGCAAAGTGTTTCAAGAAAGGCAGGCAGAGAAGAAAAAAAAGCTTATAAGTGCTTTGAACCGATGGAAAAGTAGCGGAAAGTGAGTACAGGGACAACTCTGATAAAAGCCCATCCACTGGATAATCTGCAATCAGGGACATGGCGCGGCAAAGAGGTGACTTCCTAGGGATCCTCGTTAGCTCAGGCGCTCATCAAGCTGCTTGCTCACATTTTAACATTGGGTGGGGGTTTTGGGGGGGGAAATGTATTTCTCTCTGGAGTACGCAGGAGGCACAGCAATTACTCTGGGCAGCCGCCTCCTCTTGCTGGTCGTGCAGCAGTAATTACTCTCTGGGCAAATTCACTTAATTAAGCCCGCTGAGGAGATGCTCTCGCAGCATGGTTGTTGCTCTTTAAACTCCCACGTATGAGGGAGGAGTATTAAGCTTTGAGGACTTTTCTTTTTCTTTGAAATAGTTGGATGTGAAGCAGCAGGGAAAAGTATTTCCCTATTGCCAATATGTTTATCTGGTCAAATTATCCCCGTGTATTTAAACGACGGTGGGTGGTGGGCAATAAACAGTCCTTTATGTGGGCAAATTAGTTTATGGCTTGGACTCTGATTTTTCGGAAGACGCTCTAGGTTGATGCTCTCGTGTTTGGCTCATATTTCTTTTGGAGAAGTTAGGTCCCAAGTGGCAAACGGAGGATCTCCAAAGTATACCTTTGCCTTGGAAAGTAATCTCAAAGGGTGCACATCCCCAGCACGACTGGGGATGCAAGGTTGTGCTGCTCCACGTTACAGCTTCAGGGGTTGGAAAACAGAGAAAAAAGCCTGAAACCAAAAAGACTTGGATTTTCTTGGGGTTTTTTGTACTTTGAAAGAAAGGCTTTTGTTTTGGAAAGAGAGCAGTTAGATGTGACCTCTACTATGCAGAAAAAACTGTATACTGCAGAAGTCTTTAATGTTTTCTTCATTGAAAGTTTCACTTGAACATGATTATATTCTGCTTAGTTGGGTTATGGCTTCAATAAGTTCTTTAATTAGTCATACTATTAATGTAAGAATGCTTAAAATTAAAAGCTAATTCACAGCCAAGTCTTCTGGGAGTTGAAAGACTTTATTTTTTTTTTTCCCCTGAAAAAATGAGAACAACTTGTTGTGATTTTTCTTTTTAGTTTATAGAATCATAGAATCATTAAGGTTGGAAAAGACCTCAAAGATCATCAAGTCTAACTGTCAACTAACACCACCATGACTCCTAAACTAGGCCCTGGAGTGCCACGTCTATACCTCTTTTGAACGCCTCCAGGGTTGACGACTCCACCACCTCTCTGGGGAGCCTGTTCCAATGCCTAACCACTCTTTCGGTAAAGAAATTTTTCCTGATGTCCAGTCTAAACCTCCCCTGACGCAACTTTAGGCCATTTCCTCTCGTCCTATCGCTAGTTTCTTGGGAGAAGAGTCCAAAACCCACTTCACTACAACCTCTTTCAGGTAGTTGTAGAGAGCGATAAGGTCTCCCCTCAGCCTCCTCTTCTCCAAGCTAAACAGCCCCAGTTCTCTCAGCCGC
>WAAD01021166.1:14944-48957 GCA_013389945.1 Fregata magnificens | reverse complement strand
GCCCCAGAACTGAGCCCTGGGGAACACCGCTCGTGACCGGCCGCCAACTGGATTTCACTCCATTCACCACCACTCTCTGGGCTCGGCCATCCAGCCAGTTTTTTACCCAGCGAAGAGTATGCCCATCCAAGCCGTGAGCTGCCAGCTTCTCCAGGAGAATGCCGTGGGAGACCGTGTCAAAGGCCTTACTAAAGTCCAGGTAGACAACGTCCACAGCCTTGCCCTCATCTACTAGGCGGGTCACCCGGTCATAGAAGGAGATCAGGTTGGTCAGGCAGGACCTGCCTTTCATGAAGCCATGCTGGCTGGGCCTGATCCCCTGGTTGTCGTGCACCTGCCTGGTGAGCTCACTCAAGATGAGCCGCTCCATGATCTTCCCTGGTACCGAGGTCAGGCTGACTAGTCTGTAGTTCCCTGGATCCTCCTTCTGGCCCTTCTTGTAGATGGGCGTCACATTGGCTAACTTCCAGCCATCTGGGACCTCCCTCGTTGACCAGGACTGCTGATAAATGATGGAGAGTGGCTGGGCAAGCTCCTCCGCCAGCTCCCTCAGCACTCTCAGGTGGTTATTGTGGCTTATGGGAATGTTGAATATTTGGCAGCTGAAAAAAAATTGGTAACTAATGCTCATCTAAAGGTTTTCATGTCGAAGGGCTTTGTGATATGTGACCGCTCCAAAAATATCCTCTGAAGGGTGGTGCTGGGATGAAGGGTTAGGGACGGTGAGGGTATTCGTGGGGAGCCACCACCTCCCATTTCACAAGGCTTGAAACCCGGAACCTGAATATTTGCATCACAAAAAATCCTACTGGCGTAACCCATGGGGTCGTTAGTTACTAAAGCATTAAACTACCCGAGCAGCTTGTAAATTGTTTTGTAGCTGGGTATTGCACATCCCTTGCATTGTGTATTCAGCTGTGCAGTGCCCACGTTGGGCAACAAACCCCCCTGTAACACCGGTGGGGACGTGGCTGCATGTCAGCAATGTTCCCAATGGGCATGCTCCTGCAGGATGGAAACATCCTAGGAAATGCCATGGGTCATGCTCAAGTACTCATTGATTTCTCCTTAGAAATTTTCTTCTGAACATTATCATATTTTTTTTTTAAGTCAGCTTATGACTTCAGTATTTTCTTTAATTAGGCTGATTCTTAATGCAAGATGGCTTAAAATTAAAAGCAGCTTCTCAGCCAAGTTAACATTCAAGCACAATTAAGTTAAATAATGTGATGGCAGGATGTGAGGAAATAAAAGGCCGTTTTTGGCAGCAGCAGATCAATTATTACAATGCAAAACCACGTGGAATACAATAATAGATTTTTTTTTTCTCAGTAACGTGCCCGAGCTGCGAACCCATAACCACTTCAGTAGGTGTTTATATACACTAACTGGCTTCTGCAAAATATTTTTTAAGCACTTTGTGGGTGATGCTGATGTAACAACTACTCCTGTGCATGTGCCTGAGAGTATCGGTTGACTTCCCGGGCTCTGTGCTGGCGAGAGCTTTGATGAAAGACCGACCGTGGTCCTCAGGCGGGCATGGGGCTGTGCCGGCGTTGGAAATGCATCTTCTGGGTTTCTTCCCCCACCTGAATTTTCTCTGCCTGCGAATTGCTGAGGCTCCGTGTTAGCAATCACATCCTGCCAAAGCACTGTGGACTATTCAGTCAGGAGTCGGGTCTTTTGGGTAGCGTTTCAGATCTGCATATTCAGTGGATTTTGGCATGAGAACAAGTCAGGGAGATTGAGCTCGCAGCATCGCCAGGGGGTTTTGTAGGATTCAGTGAAGTAATTCCAGGGTTTGAGAAAGATGCTAAACCTCCAAGGGAATTAAGATATAGGTAGTGCGAAAGCTCCTTTTGCAGAGAGATGCGTGTGCCGCCTGCACCTCCGGGTGAAGCTTGTGCCAGCACTTTTGCTGCCAGCAGCTGCTACGCCGTGTATCCTGCACCACGAAGGTGTCTGAGACAAGAGATGACTTTTTTATACCGTTGCAGGCATCAGTTACCCAAAAGGGGGGGTGATTCAGTAATACGTGCTTTTACAGCACGAGACAGGTCGGGTGGCACCTTTCTGGCAGCCAGCATCTCACAAGATCGAGATGTTTGCGTTTGCCTCCAGCGCCTGGCAGGTCCCACAGCTCAGGAGCGGTGGTGAAGGAGTCCCCAGTACCGTCACACCTGGGGCTCTGCTTTTGGGGAGAACCCGGGCACGGGTGGCACTGTGATGTTGGGGAATTTCCTCCCCAGATATCACCAGCGCACACGTGTGTTTCTGCTTAGCTGTAGTGGACCTGGCTAACACACCTAGGGGATGAAATGCATCTAGTGAGAGGCCAGCAGGGTCCCCAAGCTGCAGGAACTTGCATCTTCTCAGGCAGAGCCTAAATAGAAAGAAAAAAACCTCCTATATTAGTCTCTCTGCTAAAGCAGAAGCTCTCTTGATAATGCTATTTGAATGGGAAATGCAGCCCATGCCCCAGCCCGCTGCCACGCACAGCCCGGCGAGGCTGCTCTGCTCACACGGGGTCTGAGCCTGCTGCAGAAGATGGCAAAATATTTCAGCAGAGATAAGATTTTCCTGGGTCCTTCAGCTTGCTGCAAAGGCACCGTGCTTTGTGTTGTGAATCCTTGATGATAGGGTTCAAGCCTGGCCTTGGTAGTGAAGAGCAATCCCAAATGAACGCTTTCCCACCGTGCATCATCCCCTCAGAAGGATATCTCATCCCAAGAGAGGGCCAGCAGTGAGTGAAAGCTTCAGGTCATGGAGACAGGGTCCCATGTCCTGCGGGCTGGGAGCAGTCCTGTCGGTCAGGGCATGGGCAAGCGGTCGGGAGTATTTTGGGGTCCGGGGCAGGGCTGCAGGGAGGATGCTGCTAATGAAAGTGGTATTGAAAACACCTCTTTCCCTAATCCACTTATGTTGACAGGTCAGACAGAGCAGGGATGAGTTTAGTTAAAGAAATAGCTTTCCAGGACATAAACGGATTGATAAAACATAATTCTATTAAGAGATGATTCCAGTGCTTGAATAGCACTAATAATTGTGTGGGAATCTGAAGCACAAAGAGATGAGCAGCAATCTTTATTTCCCGAGCAGGTTGTCTGTTGAGATGTCGTTAACGTAAACTATGAATGTTCATGTATTAAGAAGTAATTGTGCAATTTTGTCTGGAGGGAGTCCCGGGCGGGAACTGTGCACAGCCCCGTGAATGCTTCGCACGGGCAGAATCAGGAGACTTGATCCATCTAGAAAAGTAAATTGGGCAAATTTTTATTCTGAGCAAATGGGAACAAACATTCCTGTGCCGCACCAGGTGCCTCACCGGCGTGTTGCCAGAGTGGATATCTGGGAGGAAGGCAGAGGAGTTGCTGTGCTGGGTCCCCCACAGGCACAGGTCCACCCTCGGGGGGATGCACAAGTCCCCATTTCCCCCTCAGGGAATATCCAAAATAACGTGTGAACCCGTCCCAGCTGCACAGATGCTGAAGATGCAGGGGTGTGTGGATGTCCTGAGTGGCACCAACCATTGCCTTCTCCTTAGGCTGTCCCCACCGGTGGCTGGGGGATGCTGAGGGGGTGGGTGACGTTGCAGGTGGGTATCTGGGGTTAAGCCTGCAGAAATCCTAACTGTAGCCTTCGCCTGTCCTTTACATTAAAATCGTCTTTCTCTCTCTTTTTTCCCTGCTTCCTCCCCTGCCTCGTCCTCCTCCTGTTTCAGCAACGTGGACACCAAGGAGCTGTGCGGTGAGTGCGGTCCCTCCCACGGGGCAAAAGCAATCGTTACATGCACGTGTGCTTTCGAAGGATGCATGAAACGTGTTACAAAGCTGGCGGTGCCATGGTGGCTGCGGAGCTGGGCGGTCTCAGCACTTCTGCTGCTTCGCCCCTTATTCTACAGGAAAATTGGCAAAACTTGTCTTCATTTTCTTGCAGCACAAACGGGGTCAGAGCTGAGCGGAGCAGCTGGCTCCCATTCAATAACAAGCCGGAGTTTAATTTCTGGCAATGTCATGGCTTCCAGCTCCGCTCTCAGGTTCAATAAACCAGTATCCCTCTGCAATACCCATAATGTGTTTCTCCTTAGGCAAACCTTTGTGTTTCCCAGCAGGCTGCCTAAGGTGTACGCCACCTCTGCTGCACCTCCCACAGCTTGCAGAAATTAAAGGCTGAAAAGAAAATCTCTGATAATGTTTTGTCCCACACCTTGACCAGAAAGGGAATATTTCCTGCTGGGACTTCTGAAGGGCTTTGCCTTGATGGGAGGTGACTTGTGCATGGGGTTCCTGCTGCTCACTCGGGTGTATTTTTCCACGGATACTTGGTATTGGGAAACGTTTCCTGCACCTGAGCTTTTTGGGAGGAGATGGGGAGACGGAGGTGTGTGGCCTTGCAGAGGACTCATCCGTCTCTTCTCCTCCCCTCCCGTGCCAGGATGCAGAAGAACGTATAAAGCCACCTCGGCAGGTCTTCATCACTTTGCCACTAGGTACAGCCTTCAGAGGTCCGGCCGAGAGCGGGTTGCACAGCCAGAAAGGCGCTTGCTGGGGCGCCTGTGCCAGCACCAGGCGGTTACTCGTTATTCCCGGTACTTTTAAGACCTCTCTGTCCATCGCAGCTTGCGGGTCTGCCTGCACCAGAACATTGCCTAGGGTTTCTCTCCTCCCGCCATACTTAACCCCTGCCCACACCCTGCTTTTCTCACCCCAGCACCCTGCAGGATTTTGAGCGTTCAAACCTGCAGCAAAAGCAGCAACCTTTCAGCTGGTTATCCCCACTTGTTGTTGCTTTGGTATGCAAGAAACGAAGCCTTTCATAAAATCCTTTTAGTTTGCCGATGATATGATGGGCTTGTTCCCATCACTCCTTTCTCATTGCGTTAGGTCTCCTTGCCAGCTGACCCAAGAAACCAAAACCCCACAGCTTGTACCACCAGCTTTGCCAGGAAATACAGGGGTAGTAACGCTGTTGCTTGACCCCACCCCGCTTTCTCCATCAGTCTGATAAAATCAGAAAATCACACGGCTGTCACCCAGCGTGATCCCACCTTGCTGCTTCTCCTGGGGGTGAAGCTGCCAGGAGAGGAGGGAGATAAATCTATCACCTCTCGTGGGAAGCCAGAGGAAGGATCGATCAGCGTGAGATCCTGCATAGATCTGTTATTTGCTGAATACCTGTCCTTGCCTGCAATTTCTTATTTGCTTGGTACTCTTCTAAGTATTAGTTTAAACATAAAACCTAGTTTTGGCAAAATGGAAGCAGTGGTCTCTCTCTTGGAATGGGTTGTGTGTTGTAAGACATTGAGAGCATCTTAAAAGGGATTTCTTGAGCCCTTCAGCTCATATGAGAAATTTGATACAGCTTAATCTCTATCGGGTAGCATCTTAGAAAGTTCTGGGGTTTTTTTCCTGCCAACGAATGCAACAGAGACTGACTTAAACACAGTTGTGTAGCTCCTTACCCCCAGAGGAGCTCCCAGTCATAGCTGGGAGCACTTAATACACCCAGAAAATGCGAGTACCTGCCACCTTTCAACTGAAATGAAACACAGACATTGCATGCGACGGTACAAGCTGTCCAGCGAACTGAGGTGTAGTCTACAAGCAGGAGATGCATGTTGACCCGTTGTAGACTACCAAGGTGGTGGGTGACGGCTTTGCTGGGGAGAGGTGGGAGGGGGCACCCACCTCCTCCCACACCAGCCCTGGTTGCAGTGATGCTCATCTCCTGAGCATTGACCCCATTGCACCCTGCAAACACGTAGGAGCCATGAGCAAGAACCATGTAGGATAGGAAGAGCTGATCTCAGATGTTCATGTGAATAAATAAGGCTAGAACAGTAGAACTTTAGTTAAGTCAACGCTGTTCTCCTCCCAGGTGCTCCTTGGTCGGTCTCAAGGGCTGTGCTCTGCACACAGCAGCTCATTTCTCCTGAAATGTATGGGTCCAGCTTTTTATTTCAGGACTTGCAAAAAGTCCTTACCTTTAAGATCTGCTCAGTTTTTCTTTCCCAAGTAAGGTAATAAGAATAACACAAATAAACACGCTGCAGTGAGAATAAGCTGTTTGGCTTATTGTGGAACAGCAAACAGCTGCTGTCAATCATGCTGTGACATTCCGGTTTCTGCCAAAATCTTCTTCCCCTTGGATATGTTCTCGGGCTGTAAATAGCAATAGGCACTTCCAATTAAGCCAAGAGAACCTAATTAGTGGGATTGTTTCCTGGAGTTTATGTCTCGTTGCATTCCGCAGAGGTGTCACCTCAATGTGAAGCGTTGTGTCTTAGCGCTAAGGAACGGCGCCGGTGGCTTTTAAGGAACAACTTTTAGCTGTAGTCTGTGTCAGTCACCCAGAAACCAGGTGACTTCACATCTACGCTGCAAACTCACTGCACGCCTCGCCACTGCCCTTCACTTCTCACTGCTTCCATTGTGAACAGTGAATTTCAGGACTCCGTAGCTCATGCACAAAACTGCACCGGTGCTCGTGTGTGTCACGGAGCCATCGGCCGTGTGGGGACACACCGATTTTCGCTGTATTTTGCATCAGTGAAGAGTGGCTGGGATTGCATCTGGCCGCTGCCGGAGCTGTGGTGCAGCCTGGCGCAGACCACCCCTCCCGCAGGAGGGATGAGGATGACACGGAGAAAGTGTGGACTCCCTCTCCGTGGAGAATCATAGAATCGTTTAGGTTGGAAAAGGCCTTTAAGAGAACATGTGCTTTTGGGCCCAGCTTGCAGCTTCATTCTCTTCCTTTCAAGGCGTATTTTGCTCTCAAAAGCCTGTGCAACCTGTGGTTGTGGGCTGAGGTGCAAATGTGATGGGAACGTAGGGAAAGATGTAAGGCCAGTCTCAGCTCATATAAATTGGGGTGAACCTGCAGGTATTTGGATGCTTTGAATGGTAAAGAGTGTCAAGGGAATGGAAAGGGGATTTCTTTTGAGACTTCTCCCTCCGTGTTGGCAATAGGAGGGAGAGAGCCAAGATATGGTCAAATGCAGAAGTGGGCATGGAAATAAAGCACCTGCTAAGTTATTTTCAATGGGAGCTACTATGCCTTGCACCTCTTTTTTACAATGGTCCCAGACTTCACAGGAATTGCACCACTTCCCATCCCAGCAGGACAAGCTGTGACTTTGGCTCAGGATATAGAATATAAAAATATACCTGAAACCACCCTCTCGGGTTTTTCTTTCCACCGATAAATAGAACTTGCTGTGTCACGTAGCCTTGAAGCGTTAAGTTACATCAACAGTTCCCATCATGTCCCTCTTGGTTTTCCCAGACTATTTTGCTGACCATATGGGAGACTATGAAGACGTCTTGGCCTCGCTGGAGACGCTGAACCTCTCCATCCTGAAGGCAATGGACTACACCAAAAGGGTGAGTCCTCCTTACTGCGCCTTGTGCTCCGCGGGCTCGGAGCACATGGTGCAAATGTTACGTTAACAGCCCATCTAAATCTGAAGGTCTTCATCCTATTCAACCGTGTTGTCTCCTCATGCCGTTGCATTTGTGCAGTAAGTGGGTCATCGCAGCAACATGACGACAGTGGATTTTTCTTGTGTTAACAGCAGATGAATCCTGAAAATCTTGGCCAGACTGTGAAGCAAGGTGCCGATGTCATGTGCAGTAGATGGTGGCATGGAGGCTTTGTGGCAGAGCACCTTCTCAGCGCCCTTCCTAAGTCTGACAGGCAGTCTTGGCTGTGCCATGGCTTATGCTCTGTGTTGCCTGAAGCATGAAGCTGCTCCAGTTGTCTTCAGACAACACGGCCCGTGGGTCTCTTGGGTGGGATTTTGAATGCATGAGTTCTTGTTAGTGTCATTGGGAGTGCTGTTGGGAACTTCGTATTACAGAGCTGCCATTAAATATAGCTTCCGTGTTGGAAGGCATCCTGAGTTCCAGAAATACGGTCGCTCATGTTTGCAGCTGCTGTGTTAGAAACTAGAGGGCTGTGTGCTTGAAGGACTGCAGGGGAATCATGCAAGCACCAAATCCGAGACACAACGTCCTATTTTATATGTGCAGAGTACCCCTACTTCTTGAAAGATCCACCATGTACCTTAATGATACTGTTAATAATGGATTACTAGACAGTGGCACTGATCAAGAAGCATATTGATGTTTATTTACGAATACCTAGAAAATCTGAGCTGATGTACCAGGTAAACATCCCTGCTGAGAGGTGCACCATTCATTTGGTGTCTTACCAGGAGAAGAGAAGAGTTTATAGAGCTCTTGGTCCTTTGAAACCATTTTCCTGTCCTTTCCATAGCACTTCATAAAGTAACTGGGCTGTATCAGTGATATTTATTACCTGAGGATAATCAGTCCTTCTCCCCCTTCTACCTTCAGCTGTATTTGCATCATTCCTTTGTGCCACGACGAGAGAAAAGTAATCATCTTTCTCTTCACTGGTGAGCAGTAACGTGGTGCACTGAGGACCAAGCCAAGGAGGGAGGTTTTGCTTTTTGCAAGCACCTGTAAGGATTTCCCAAGCCAAGTCCAGCCCTCCTCTGAGTAATCCAGATTGAAATCTCCCTTCTGTTTGTCTCTGAAGCTAAAGGAGAAGCTCAAATTACTCCACGTTAAAGATCTGGTGATGATAAGAAGTTTTAGGAGTTAGAATGGGAAACAGCAAATTTCCCTCCCCGCCAGCTGCTGAGTAAAAAGAGCCTGATTTCCTTGCTTGGTCAAAATCCATCCTTTTTAATGTTTGTCAGGAGGGCAACGTGGAAAGTGAAGCCACATATTTCACATGTTGATGTCTTGCCATAATAAACTAAAGGCAAAGGTCTTTGGTCAAGCACCGATCTGTTGGAAGTGTTTGTGAATTTTTTATCGACATTAAGAGAGAGTAAAAAAAATCAGGATAACAATAACAGTTCATTTTTTCTAATTAAGTTGCTGAGTCTGTTCATGCCTGATTATTAGCAAATTTTCTGGCAGTCAGTTTTGCCAACTATGTATTTTAAATACATGTTAATATGCTAATAGATATCTCAGTAGTTCACTCCACCTTGCTATTCGTGATGCCTTCCACCATTGCTTTTCGAATGTGAGGTTAGTATATATGACTAATTCCTCCCAGTATTTTGCAAGAGGAAGACGGCTTATTCCCTGTTTATAAATTAGGCATCTGAGCATGTGGGTATTACCTCGCATAAGAAATCTGCAGCAGAAGCAGGACAATTATTCTTAATCCCAATCCGCTGCCTTCACACGAAGAGCATCTTTTTCCCTCCTTGATTCAGGAACTTGTGGCAGGATTCACCTGCCGTAATTGCAACGGGTAAAGGTTATTTCCTAAACCTGAGCTGGTCACCTCCATCATGATCTTGCGGAGGGAACTGGGGAGACCCAGAGTGCTGGAGGCATCTTCCTCCTGTGGCGCTGAAGCACTCTTCATCTCCAATGCAGACACTTCCCTTCTAGATGGCTAAAGCCAGACGAGGGACTGCCGCCCCAGCATCCCCTCATCACCCCCGTTTTATCAGCCCGTGGGGTGTGTTGCTCGTCGCTGCCTGGCAGACTTTTGGCGGTGAACAAACGGAGCAAGACTCCATCACAGAATGGCAAAGAAGCATTTCATGAAAAACATCGCTCCCTGCTGTGATATTGTGAACAAAGTGGTACAAACCTCATCAATGAATTATTCAAACATAGGCGCTTTGTTCAGGTAAAGAACTGAAGGGGAAAAAAACCCAAAACAAAACCAGAAAATAAGCTGTTTAGGTGGTAGAGAAACTCATCTCCAGTGTTCAGATAGGACAGACTTCCAGGCAGCATCAGAAGCTTTTACCGAGTGCAAACCATTAGTGCTTTTTTTTGAGATGTGAGATTTTTTCACTGGATATTTTCCCTACAAAAAAAAAAAAAGTATTTCTTTACTAGACTTTCTGATGTTAGTGTCAGGATTGCCAAAGCAGAGTGTCAGAAGAAGGCTTCTTATGATCCGAACCGATGAAATAATCTGCCTGAGGTCTTCTCACCAGGTTCCAGCCCACGCGGGTTCCCATACCCCTGTTAAAGGAGAAGCTGCTGCCTGAGCATTCACACACCGTTCCGGGAGTCACACACACACCACCCGAGACTTTAACTGCTAGGAGCGGGGTCCCCTCACAGCGGGCAGCTCCACTGAGCCGACGGGTGCCCCTTTGCGACTCCTCGCTCACACGCACACTCACTCTCGGGCGCTTTCTCTCCCCTCAGGCTTGACCCTAGGTTTCCCCGAAGGAGAGTCTCCGATACGATGTATGCCAGACAAATTTATTGAGTGGTTGAGCGGTAAAAAACAGCTCGAGCTGGGTGCCTCTGGAAAACAAAGAAATCCCTGGGCAATTACACCCTTACAATCTAAGTTCCCCCCGCCACGTGCGACGGTTCAGTCCAATAGCAATATTTGGGTCTGGGGTCTTCTTGTTCCTCATCGGATCCTTTCTCTGTCTCCAGGCGGGCCATTCCTTTTCTTATTTCAGCGGATGCAGCTTCTGCTGCTGGTTGTGGTTACCTTACCTTTCTGGTTTGCATCAGTGTCGGGGCCTTCCTTCAGGTAGCTAAGTAAAAGTTCAGTATATGGCCAGCGTATCTAGGTGAAAATTCCCAGCTTGGCTTTAGCAAGCCTTGCTACCAATGCTATGTATTGGATTCCGTTTGAGCTAGGAAGTGACTACCACCCCCCCCCAGCCTGGAGGACGTCGCAGGGGTGGTTTGTTTCCTCCAGGGCTGGGACCGCACCTCAGGCAAGGGAGGAGATCCATCCCAGGATTGCAAAAGCCGGTGTGAGCTCCCACTCGCCTGATGGGTCCCCCCATAAAGGTCTCCTTCTGCTCCATCTCCTCCACGTGTGATGCTGTAACCAAGGGCCCCCTGCTGATGTCAGGATGTTTAGGAGATACATACAAATAAATCTATTTTCAGAAACACTGGATTAGGGAAAAGACTCCCGAAGCAGCAGGTTTTGGTAGGAGCCAAGTGTGGTTTTGTGCCCCCCGATGCTTGAACCTGTTGCTGTCTCTGCAGCTTTTCCCCGAGGCCGGCTCCTGCAAAGGGCTTGGTGCTGATGCCAAGCACTGTGACTTGCAAGCAAACTGCTTTGCTTGTGAGATGCTCCTGCTTCTCTGTATTAAAATGAGCATTTCATCAGCTGGAGAAAGCTATTGATCATTTGAGAATGTTCCTTATTCCCTCCCTCCCCCCTCCGTTAAAAAAGGTGTTCAGTGCAAATGATAAATGAAGCCTAACCTTCTTCTGTGTTGGCTTTCTGATGAGAGGTGCCTGCTGACGAGCGGGGCTGGATAGCCGTGGTATTTAATTGCTGTTTATATTTCTCACCTTAAAAGACAACTGATTATTTCTTGCTCATAAAAAGAGAAAGCAGCAATTATCTTGTGCTGGAGGAGCTCCTAAAGTATCAGTAGTAATTAGATTCAGTACTGGAAGGTCTCGTACAGCAAAACAAAATCTGTCATTGTAATTATTTTCCAATATGGTGATGTCCGTGCCGCGTTGAAATGACTGCCAATGACAACGGGCAAAGTTAAATTGGAGAGAAAGGAAATGAACTTTCAGGATCTAAAAAAAGCTGATGGCAGGAGATGTTCTTATATCATTCTCATTTACTGTTTTATAGTGCAGTTGGCAAATATCAAAACCAACATGACCAGGAAGGACATGGTTTGTGTGTCTGGTGTCGAAGGGTGTGTGGCATACGGACCAGAGCCAGGTGGATACTGTCCCTCCCATTTGGTTCCTGACCCCCTTGCCTCGGGCTGCCTGCTGTGGGATGGTGCCCACCCGATCGCTCCACCATCCCAGCCAGCCTCGAGGGGTGCCGGGGATGGGGGAGCGGGGCACAGTGCCCGGGGAGCCAGAGGGACAGCGCTGGGGTGGTGGTTACCACCGAACAGCACCCTCACCCTGACACCCTGGGAAATGTGCTTTAGCTTGGTAAAAAAAAGCACATTTTGTGGGGTTTTTTTGAACCTGAGAGGCTCAGTTAGCCCCGTTCCTGCTGGGTATAGCTTTCACCGCCTGCTGCACTGGGGTTGCTCCTGCTCCCCGCTTTTGCCAAACAAGCATTTTGCAGCACTGAGCACGGAAACGTTAGCAAGGCTGACCTTTAGCAGTGAGGCAAACTTTAAAAGCAAGCTGCAAAGAAGTCCTAAAAATGCTGAGTAAGGAATGCCCTCAAGGACAAAGCAGCTCAGATTTAAGGTCAAATCGTTCTTTCCTGGAGATGCTCCTGCTGGGCACCAGTCAGGTCCAAGAACGTGACCGTCCTTGGCACGTGCCCTGTGCCAGCTGGAAGGGGAGTGCTTGGAAAGCAAAATTGCCCAAAACTGGAGCTGAGATTGCAACATCCCCCCGTGCACATACTGGAATGAAATGGAGCTGATCTCTCTGGTGCTCATGAACACGGTGCGGAGAAAGGCTGCACAGCTCTGCTTCGGCGAGGGCCAGGAACGGGGTGAGGAGAGCAGGGGAGGGAGGTGCTGACAAATTAGGGGGATTCAGAGACTGCCTTTAGGGAGGAGTGAGGGGCAGCAGGAGGGATTTATGGAGGAGGCCTGAGGACCTGCAGGTGGCCCTGGACCACCCTCTGCTTGATGTTCAGCCTCACCTTCGGTCCTGGAGGGGAGCAAAAGGAGACAGGAAAGACGGTGTTTTACTCCTTGCTTGCTTGCTGCCAGCTCCGCTGCCAGTCTATCACTTGCCAAAATCCTTTTTATCTCGTTTAATGGACGTGGAGTGGAAATATGACCAAGCGATGACACATCACACACCCCCTGAGAGCCTCCTTGTGTCAGGGTGCCAAATACCACACGTGTGTCTCATGGACAGGCACTGTACCCAGACCAGCTGCAAACACATTTTCCCCCGAGAATCATTATTTAGATGAGAGAATATGTAAATCATAAAGGGAAAACTGAGCGTAGTGACCTTCAATACCAGCTGCTGATGCTCCAGCAGCACTAGGGAGCTCAGAGGTATATACATACAGGTGAATAGGTTTGCGTATGTTATTTGTGAGTTAAATTGTTCCTCGTACAGTTCACCCTTCTTGTCTTTGCCTTGTGACACGTCGTTGCAGCGAACGGGAGATGCTGGGCTCCTGGGGCTGGGTGGGAGCTGCTGCAGCAGGCCTCCTTTCCCCGCTGCTGATGCCGGCATGGCCATGGGTCTTCCCCAGCTTTCAGCCACCAGCAGCACACTGCAAAGGAGCACTTGTTTGAGCAGCTCAGTTACAGCCCCAGAGCAAGCACCATCTGCCACCAGTCTTGGATGCTAAAAATGATGGATGGGGGTTTTTTTGTTTTATAGCACAGTCCAGAGCAGCAATATAGAGTGCGCTCATTTGCATTCTTACCTGCCAAAATTAAGCTTGCCAAATATGATACTGCTCTTTTTTGAATGATGACACCTCGAGATAAAATAGTCAGTAGAAATAATCCTTAAAAATAATCTTTTCCTCCCACCCTCCAGCTAATCCTTTATCTCGTCCTTTCATTTTACTTGAGCAGGTTTTCTCCGGCTCTGCTGAACAAACTTGGTGTTCATACCGAGGTTGTCTGAGGCTCCTGGAGCAGTGCTTTGCTGCGGCAGGAGGCTGGCCTGTGGCAGGGTGTAACAGCAACACGGTGGTAGCAGCTCTGGGTGGTGCCCAGCCCAAACAGCGTGAGCTGCTCGGGACTTCCCACAGACATCGTGATCTGGCTCTGACTCGGCTCACACCGAGCCATGGTGGTTACATGAGCATCAGCTGAGGTCTCCTGGTCTGGGCTTGAAGCCCATGGGGTACCACTGCAGCGCAGTACATCTGTTCCTTCATCTTTCCTTCTGGGCGAATTCGTACCCTGCCACACATCAGGCTCTCCTTCGGAGGAGTGCTTCCCTGGCTTCCTTGCTACCGAACACGGGAACGGCTTATCTCCTGGTACTTTGTACCTGGCTGAACCCCAGGAGATCCTGCACACCTTGTCATTGTCTTCCCCCTTGGAAGCGGTTGGCTCTTCTTTAGGGGTCAGGATGTTTGTTCAAATGGCCAGCTTGCCATTTTTTTTTTTTCTGGGGGGCTCAGAGCATCGTCCGTCCTCACCTTTGCAGCACGGAGATCTGCCCTGAGGGGGAGAGAGTTGTTTTAGGGATTATTAGCTGCTTTTTTGCCCCTTCCTTAGGTGGGTGATTTTATGATGAAATGCCAGCTTTGAAACACTCCTCTAATGCAGTTAAAGGTGTCTTCATGGTGAATGGTTTTGGCTGAAAAAAGAAAGGAGTGGTGATGGGGCAGTGAATTAGTAAAGGCTGAGTCATCTTTCCATGTATTTTGAATGATACATTTCTGAACAATTTTGGTATCGATTTCTACAGCAAAAAAAATGATGTGGATTTCTGGAAAAGTTACGGAACTTTATAGTTCAAGAATAATCTGAAAGGAAGCAAGGTATATTTGTTTAGCTTCTCAGAAAGTATTTCTGCAACTCTTCTCTGAAATTAATTTCAGAAAATATTGCACCGCAAATTAAAGCAAAAAGTGCTACTCCAGTTCTGCAAGAACTGAATTTTCCCCAACTTTTCTGTTCAGACTCCAGACCAGAAAGCCAATTCTCCATGTGGTGCCATCTGGAGCGTTTTCCTTGCCAGCCCCGCAGAGCTA
The DNA here is from genome assembly GCA_013389945.1 of Fregata magnificens. Classification (NCBI taxonomy): domain Eukaryota; kingdom Metazoa; phylum Chordata; class Aves; order Suliformes; family Fregatidae; genus Fregata; species Fregata magnificens. The sequence goes on along the minus strand of WAAD01021166.1, from coordinate 34,299 downwards.
TGCGTGAGATCCAGCCGGGCTGCCAGACTGCTGGGGAGCACAGCGGGGCTGGCAGGGAGATGAATCTTAAGAAGGTCTCTCTTGGAGCTTATTTTTAGACGAAGATGTTTATTCACTGCTCTTCTGCTTGTCTGTCACTGCAAAATTCATGTCCCTCCTCTCGCTCTGAGAAGGAAGAGCATCTTCTCCAGAGGTCCTGCTTGTGCTGCCTGGCTCCAGCTCTCATGGACCTCCTGTAGGACATGGGTTTCCTCCTCCTCCCTCCCGTTTTAGGGCTATTGCTCCTGAGATTAGATAAATTGTGTGGTGAAGGGAATAAATCCACCAGACGTCAGTGCTGTGGTCTTGCCAAATAGCCCGAGAGTAGCTTTGAAGGAGCCACGGAAAGGAAAGGCAGGGACCAAGTCCATGCGTAACCAGCTGGCGCAGCCAGGCTGAGGCTTCAGCAGCTTGACCATCCCACGTCGTTACATCTGCAGGGTCTTTTGAGTAGGTCCTGTTTGGAAAACAAAATCTGTACTTTCCTTGGAAAACTGAAATAAAATATGTATTAATTTACTGTCTTGTGGATACTAAATACAGCTAATTAGGAACTTGTGTGAAGGGAAAGGCTAATTATAGCCAGGGTGTTCAGAAGTAGGAGGCCAGGCTTCATCTCCAAGTTTGTTCTTTGCCTGCTAAGTAAGTGGACAGGGTGCAGAAGTGCCATATGTCTCTTGATCCATAGGTGACCTCAGGGGGTGTTCTGTATAGCGCATGCATGAGCCAACAGTTACCTGCCCTTCACATCCACGTGGCTGCAACAAGAAATGATGGGATTAGATTGCAGCAAAGAGATTTTCAAATAACGGGAAGAGGGAAGTCCTGTGATAAATCGCTTGGGAAGTGTCCGTGGCAGGAGACCTTCAGGACCAGACAAGGCAAATGTGAGCTGAGAAGGGTCCAACACCGAGATTTATAAAAGGACAATTTTATAGGAAAAGATTTTTAAAACCCATGTGATGCCGTCCTCATTTTTTTCATCTGAACAGGTGTCTCATTTGGTTTTTTAGAGCCGTTTCGGGAAGGCTGAGGGTCTTTCATATGTTAATGCTTTCATTTATCAACTATTTAAGTGTCTGTTCTCTTCAGGTTTCTTCTACTGATTATGTGCCAGGCAATCACTTTTGGGTCTCTGCTTTTGAAGGGATTTAAGAGTCGGGGGGAGGAAAAGGAGCGAGAGGCAGGTCTGAGTGTTATTCTAATTATAAGAAAATATCTCTTGAAAGAAAACAGGCAATTATGAGCAATGGATTTTAATCAGCCTCTCGGAGGTTACAGCGCAATACATGCCTGGTTTTTAAAGGGGTGAGTGGGTGGAAGATAACCTCTCTGTCATCCCGGGGTGAGGTTTGACAGGGGTGTTTCATGGCATGGCAATGGGTTTGTTGTTGGGTTGGGGTTTTTTAACTGGTGGAAAAGTGTGGGTGAAGCGAAATTGGCTTTGGTTTCTGTTTGAAAAGCCTCCTCAATTTGGTGCCATTGCTCCGTGGGCGTGCTTTGGTGGTGGTTGGAGTTAATAAAAGTTGGAGAAGCCGTCAACGTCCCCAGGCTTGGTAAATGTCAGCCAATTTGGCCAATCTCACTGAAAACCAGTGCTGGAAAGCCTCGTTGGTCAGGCTGTAACGCTGTAAGGCAAAGGGAAGGTGGTGTGGGGTTGTCACAGCGGGGTCTCCAAGTCCGTGGGTGGCACAGAATCATTTATATTTTACATCCTGTAGTCTTAACGAGCTAAATAGTGACCTTTAAAAATGCCAGCAAATGAGCTTTGAGGTGCTCAACAATATAAAAAATCTCCTTTTCCAGTCATTTGATACCCATAGGAACACGGCCGCGAGAGCCCAGTTTTAGGCATCAGTTTGCAATGCCTGGTGAGGGATGCCTGACGCCGGTGTCAGCAAGTCCGGGCACTCAGGGACACCAAAATCCCAGCTGTGATTTGCACAGGTAACACATCCCAAGGGTGTTTTCATTAATCTGTGCCAGAATTTGGGCAGATTTGGGGCAGGTGCATATGGAAATGGAAAGCTGGAAGAGCTGTGGTGGGGCTTTGAGCAGCCTGTGCCCGGATGTGTGCATCCGCTGTGCGTGGGAAGGTGCATTACAGGCACATAAAAAGCCTGTGACGTGAAGAGAGGGATGGGATTTGGGGCTTGGACCTCAGCTGACTGACCAGCACTGGGCAATATTTCCCCAATTACCTGTGGCTAAAGCAAGTTGTCCTTTTCCCACTTCTTCCTTCTCTCATTTTTCAATATCTCTGGCTCATGCCCCAGTTTGTCAAACAGTGACACTTTCCGAGGCTCTTCTGAGAGCCATCCCCTGCAGAAATCTTGAGGCCATCCTTTCAACGAGGCTTTTCCTTTTGCTCCTCACTGCAGATGCACGCAGCCACCTGTTTGCAGCAGTCAAGGCCAGGCGGCTGGGGATGTAGAAAAGGGAGATGCCTTTTTTCACCCTCCTCTGCCTCTTTGGCAACCACCATGCTCCTTCCTCAACCAAGGCTTGCCAGCAAAACACTCCGCAGCAGGGTAGTATCTGTGATGCCAAAGTCGTTCTAGCCTTCAACTAATGGACTAACTGGATGGAAAAGAGCAGGCTTGGAGAAGCGCCCCTCCAAGAGCTTCTGGCACAAAGCGACTTCATTGAGCAGCAATTATTATATTATCTCCATAAATATTTTAACTTCTCAAGCAAAGCAAGGAGGAAATAACTCTTCAGGGTGGAATTAATAAGATGAAACCTCATTAAATCTCCATAGGACAGACTGACAAATGTTTTAATAAGACGATGGGAAGGATTCCTTTGGAGCTGGTCTTCTTAATGACTTGGTTTTGCAATGCCAAATAAGACATTTGCTAGAGGAGAGCCCGAGGGATTGCTGAAAAGCCTCTGAGCACACGCGTTTCAGACCCGGCTCCTGAGAGCAAATGTCACAGCTGGGTTGGCAAACGGCCAGAGTTAGTTAAGTGGGGGGAAAAAAACCCCACCGTTGTTTTAATTTCAGAGCTATTGGACTTACTGGCCTGCCAAAAAGCATCAGATCTTCACGGATACCCCAACATTCCTCTGCACCGGCTGGCGTGGCTTTGTACCCAACATCCATCCATCCAACAAATCTCGACGTAGGGAGTTAAGCTGATTTAAATGAACATGGGAATCACCTTTATGATTTTTCCTAAAGCTGAACCAAGATTATAGGCTGTGGCTAGGTAATAAAATCCCAACATTTAACTACGCATACCCTCGCAGCCTTATATTCTAGCACCCGGAACCAGTCCATGTGATCAGACAGCACTCGGCATAGCCTGCGCCTTCGTAACCACGATTTTCCAAAAGGAGCAGGGTCCCGTGCTAGGGAGAGCGATCTGTTCACATGAAGCATGGGAAGCGTTGATCAGGAAACTCTTTGGTGGCAAATTGTCCGAGCAGCCAGGCAGCAGGTTAGGAAAGCTAAAGCCCTGATAGAATTAAATCTGGCCAGGGATGTCAAGGACAACAAGAAAAACTTCTATAGGTATGTCGGAGATAAAAGGAAGGCTAGGGAAAATATGGGCCCTCTCCGGAGGGAAACGGGAGACCTGGTTACCCGAGATATGGAGAAGGCTGAGGTACTCAACGCCTTTTTTGCCTCAGTCTTCACCGGCAAGTGCTCAAGGCACACCGCCCAAGTCACAGAAGGCAAAAGCAGGGACTGGGAGAATGAAGAACCACCCACTGTAGAAGGGGTGATGATACAAGGGGCAATGGCTTTAAACTGAAAGAGAGTAGATTTAGATTAGCTATAAGGAAGAAATTCTTCACTGTGAGGGTGGTGAGGCACTGGAACAGGTTGCCCAGAGAAGTTGTGGATGCCCCATCCCTGGAAGTGTTCAAGGCCGGGTTGGATGGGGCTTTGAGCAACCTGGTCTAGTGGAAGGTGTCCCTGCCCATGGCAGCGGGGGTGGAACTAGATGATCTTTAAGGTCCCTTCCAACCCAAACCATTCTATGATTCTATGATTTGCAGGAGACAGGCTATAGAGTCTTGGAGAGCAGCAGCAAAGTGGAGGTAAATAAGAGCACGTTACCCCATTTATTTGATGTATGGGTTGAAATGGAAAAGCAGTGGTGCACTTTTCACACCTCTGGAAGGCAAACTGAGTGTGGGATAAACAGCACGGAGTGGGTGTAAAACCAGTCGATGGGCTTGGAGCGTCCGTGGGGAATGTGGTACGTGGTTTGGACAACTATCAGAGGAGAAGAGGACAAGGCAGTGCTGTTGCAGATCTCGCTGGAAAAGTAGATTAATGGGGAATTACTGTGTCTTTGCAGCGCAGTAGCGCTTGGAGCAGCAGTGGGGGTCTCGGGGCACGGGGACCTGGGTGCAGCCCCCAGCTCCAGCCAGCCCCGTGCTTGCATCCAGCCCCCACGCTTGGCAGGGCAAATCACGTCCCAGAAAACCTGCGCTCTTAATTAAAAGAATAATCCAATCAGCCACTCGAAGGGTTGCGCATAGCTCCGTGTTTAGCGGCGGCAGCTCCCAGAAGTCTCCACGCCTGTATGAAATCCACAAGAAGGGACATAGCCCCTAGCCGAGGGGAACAGCCGCCCTCCACCAAGGCAGTAACCAGATCCCCAGTGCCAGCAATCAGAGCAGGGCTGGGTGCGAGACTTAATCAAAATTTATCTGTAATTATAGCAGAGCCTGTTTGAGCACCTGATTAATATATTTACGCCTTCATTACGGGCAGGCTGCTGGTTGCAGGCAGGGGCGTGCACGGGGGGACCAGCCATGGAGGGGGGGAACAGCGAAAGAAATTGTTTCAGATCCCAAATGTAATGATATGTCTTTGCCAAGGAGATTTATCGATTTAATACACCCTCCTTAGCCAGAGTGTGGATAGTGGAAGATGTATTAAATGATAAAATACTTGCCTGGGCAAAGGGGTGGGTTTGGCCCGGTGTGGAGCTCTTTCTGAAGCGTACCAGCAGAGGAAGATGAAGGGTGAGGTACCTTGACAGTGAATTTAATATACTGTCTGTACAGACTTGTTCAGATGTGACATGTGTGTCTGCATGTATATGTATAATATGGTGCTTGGAAAGAATACATACATATATATAGTGTATATTGCACGTTCTGAGCGAGTTGTGAGTATTTTTCTAGGGAGAACAGAGATCGCCCAGCTCTCCAGGAACATTTGTGACGGCATTCAAATTTTTTTTCCCAATCCAAATGCTCAACAAATGTTTTCACATCACCCCCTTGGCTCTATTGCTGTTTATTTGTCTCGCAGTGGTGCCTGTGCTTCCCACGGAGGGGGCCCGGTGCAGTGCTCCACCAGCTGCTGCATCCATGGTCCGAGGCTGCCCGTTCATCACTCTCCCTGCCTGCTCGGGGTGAGGGAAAACTGGACAGGACTTGTCAGGAGATGTCCGAGCTCATCATGGTGGCACTGGCATCCCAGTCCAAAAAGCCCAGCAGCAACCCCTTCCGTAGCAGGCAAGGAAGCACAGCCAGCCCTGGGAGGCTGCGTGGTCTCGTGGCATGGCACCCGCTGCTCCGCTCCCTGGTAAAATAAGGCAAAATCCCGAAGGGGAGAGTAAGGGAGACATCGATCTTTGATTCCCCCCTGGTGAGGCAGAGGCGGTCTCGAGGCAACCCAGATAGGGACACTGCTCCATCGCGCTCATTGTCCCGTCCTCATTTGTATGGGCGAGGGGTGCGGCACCAGCTGCACTTGGTTTGAGGGTGTGATGAATCTCCCTGTTAACAACCAGCAGGTGAGCAGGTTTTTCTAAGCAGGCTGACCTTGTTTTCAAAAGACATAACTCGGAGGCGATCACTCAGTGTTAAGGGTTGTGTTTCTGAGGCTTTGATGATCCCCGGTCAGGGACATCCCCCCATCTCCTGCCCAGTCTTCTGACGCATCTCCCTGGATCCTGCACTGATGCCGGCTTTCCTCCCTCTGACCCGGCTGTCGGAAAATGGTGGTGCTGGTGAAGCACGCTGGGCTGTCCTGGGGAGCACTGGGGCAGCAGAGGGGAGCATGGTCCTGCTTGGAGAAAGACTCAAAAGATGGCAGGGTCCCATGTGTGCTGCCAAGTGCAGCCGCCAAACCCGAGGAGCATCCCAGTGCTCGGTCCTCATGCAGATCTGCTGCAGCCCATGGAGCGCCCTGAGCTGCTCCTGTATCCTTTTGACCTGTGTCTTGGGATGGGCTGTGCTGGTGAAAGAGCAATGCAGCGCATCGATCCCTGCCCTCCTTACGTCTCCCTCCCTGCCACCCAACGGTGCTACAGTGAGCAGCTGCAGGAGACCATGAATATGGCACACTGCATGGCAGTTTGCTTCAGCATCACCATCCGGCGATGATCACCACGTCGTGCGCATCCCCCAGAAACACCGTGGCTGTGATGGGGAGGGGGGTGAGTTTTTTTGTGTTAGAGAGAAGTCGTTAACCACCATGCTAGTTGGATGCTCAAGAAGCCGTCAAGAAACTCATGCTCCCCTACCAAATCAGGGGTGAGAAATCAGCTCCGCAACCAGTTTCCCCAGAAGTGTTTTTCTTCAGCTCATTCTTCTTTTATGATTTAAAATAGGAGATAAAGGCCCTCCAGGTTCTTGTGGAGCTGCTCCAGTTGCCATGGAAATAACCCTCATTAATCACTTCACCATAAAACAAGAATAATTTGCTTGGGGAGCTTGGGGTAGTCATGTTGTGCCGCTGCGTGCTCAGTGGTGCTGGGACCACTCCGGTCTCACCCCTGAGTTTGGTCATTGCTGGCAGCATGCAGGGAGCTGGGAGCATCTGTCCCCGTCTCCTGGCACCAAAAAGTCGTGAGTCCCAGAGGAGTCCCGTGCCAGGAGGTGCCAGCACACAGGGATGGGCTGCCTGGCAGGGGTTTGCCTGGGCCATGTGCTGTCCTAGCAGGCACCGATGGGCTGGAAAGAGTCCGGGGAAAAAGTGATGCTAGTGACTTTGGGTTTAGAGGAGCCTTTTTTTTCACCACAAGTTTTTTTAGCTCTGGTGCTGAGTGGTTAGCTTCAGCCAGACCTGGTGAGGCCAGTGGCCTGGCTGGGCTCGTCTTGGCCTGGGGTCAGACCAGTCGGGCTGGTGTTGAACTGGCTGGAGTGGTGCTGGGCACCAGCAGTGTTGGATGTGTTGGACTGGTTGTGCCGGTGTCGGTCTGGTTGTGCCGGTGTCGGTCCAGTTGCGGCAGTGTCCTGCCTCTGCCGGTGGCTGGCAGGAGGTGGAGGAGCAGGACTGTGCCATGGGCAGGACAAAGCAAGGCTGTGCTGGGGAAGGGGCCCTGGGTGCTTTAAGCAGATCAGTTGTGCTGTTAAAACATTTTATTAAGTGTTTTCTGTCTTGGGAGGGTTTGGATTACCCCAGGAGCTTCTGTCGCTCGAGCAGCTCATCCCCCTCCACCAAAGCTCCCTGGGAGCAGCCTCCTGTTGAAGGCATTCCTGCTCCACGGGCTGTCTCCATCCTGCCTCCGGCCCAAACAGCCAGAGCTTTCCTTTTCTCCCTCTTCAGAAAAAAACCCCTAACGCCAAAATATGCTGAGGCTCTTGTCTTGCAGCGCAGGACGGAAGGGAGGCTGGGTGGGGACTGCCAGAGCTTTCTGCTGCTGGCTTGAAGGCATCTTCAGCTTGTGGCTCCCCGGTGACAGCCATGTTAATCATCCCAAACCCCTTTTACTTTAGCACTGCGTTGGCCGTACTGTTGTGAACTAAGGCACTAAATAACATGCTGAAGCTCTTGGAGCAGGGGTCTCCAAAGCGCAGGAGGGGCCACTTTTCGTACCTGCACCTGCTGGCTCTTGCCCTGCAAGGCAATAGGGAAGTAATTTAAGATCACGGTAAAGAGAGCAACTATGGGCTTTGGGTAATCGCCTCTTTATGTTGCTTTATTTATCTATAAATAAAGCAATGCTGATGTGCCTCTCTGCCCGCGCTCCTCCCGTCACAGCTACTGTAAGTCTGCCCCAGGGGTGATGGATGCCGGAGGGGCTATGTGCCGGGCGACTGATGGATGCCGGAGGGCTATATGCTTCCCATGGGGTGGGGCAGCACGTGCTCATTCCTCCTGTGGCCCTTACGGTCAGGGACATGGAGAGGACCAGCTTGCACTGGGGATGTTGGACAGATGCTGCACCAGCTGGGGTGCCCGCCGGCGCTGGGCGGTCGGCACTGGGTCTCACCGTGCTCGCTGTCTGCCTTGGCAGGTATACGAGAGCGGCAGCAACGTGGATCAGTTCGTGACCCGCTTCCTGCTGAAGGAGACGGCAAACCAGACCCAGTCACTGCTGAGCTCCGTGGAGAGTGCCGTGGATGCCATCGACGAGCAAACCAACCCCGCCAGGTCTGCAGCACCTCCTGCCCTCCTCTCCGCTTCCCGGTTCATTTTGGTGCAGGGGGGTGGAGGGAGAGGAGGAGGATGCTTTTGTGGGGCGAGGGAAAATGCAGCAGATGGTGTGCGGGAGCAAAGGGGAGCCAGGCGAGCAGCTGCCTTTCTCTTTGCCTCCCTTACCGCCTTCCGAAGAGCTCTCAGGACTTTCCTGTGCCACTCTGTGCTGCCCTGTCCCTTACTCTCCTGCAGCCCTAAGGGTCCCTCTTGACCCCTTCACCCATGAGCAGTGCAGGGGGGGATGCAAACAAGGGGGCAGCACCCTGGGGCCGGGCTGGGCAGTGCTGGGTGCACGGGGCTGCTTCTCTGAGCAAAGCCACTGGTCCCATCCAGGGCAAAACACGGGCATCAGCAGCAGGGTGGCTGTGTCTGGGGTGTGCTGGGGACAGCCTGCGGCGGGCGGCTTCCCGTGCCGGGGATGCTGTCCCTCCTGCCGGGGCACCCACTGGGTGAAATCATCCACCGAGGCAAAAGGCGCTTGTGCACTGGGGACAGGTACCGCCACCCTCGGGTCCCATGTGAGGGGACCGTCCCCATCACAGCAGCCTGGTGCGTGCTACCGAGCTCGGAGAAGACACAGGAGACAGTTTCAAGATTTCTCAAGTGCTGCCAGGGCTGAAATATAAGGGGTACCTGGCAGCAAAGCCCAAACCTCAGCACAGCCCCCCCTTGGTGTCACGGTGTCACTCGCCTCCCCGGAGTACCGCTGTCACTGGCTGTAACCAGGACAGGTTGCCATGGAAACCATTCATCAGTTGTTCAAGAAACGAATCCCTCTCCTGCCATACCTGCAAACCAGGAGGCCACGGGATGCTCAGGAGGATGCCTTGGCTTCCCCGAGCCGCGGGCTGGCAGAGGGGGCCAAGGCACATGGACCACAGAGGGTGAAAATCCCAGCTCCCCGCTGGGACACCACAGGGGCCGACGTGCCCAAATGCTTCACTGCAGCCAGGTCTTGGCATTTTGTGTTTTAACATCAGCAGCAGTTGCATCCCGGACAGGCGGCAGTGGGCTGGTCTCACAGGACCTGTTGCTGCCTGGGACACAGTGAGACCCTGGGCAGCTCTGGTGACATCTCACCAGCTTTCCTAGGAGGAATGCTCTGGGTTTCATCAGCCCACATCTCCACCTTCTCCCCATTTTGGAAGGAAACCGCTGGCCTGTGGCAAACCTTGTGGAAAACACATGGAAAAAATAGGAGCTCCTGGGAAACAAAGAGGAGGAAACAAGCTCAACATCAGGCAGAGCAATTAGAGCCCATCAAAAACTTTGCTGGCTTTCATTTGCCGACGTGTGGGCTCAGTTCATAATGAGGAGTATTGTAGTTGTTTTCTCATGGTGATAATAATAGCCAAAAAAACCCCAACCCCAAAACCTCACAAAAAATGATCTCATGCATCTGCGTGAAGACAAAGAGGTGGCCTAAAAAGCACCAAAATAAAGGGCTGTAAAACGAAGTGCGAGAGCAGAGCGTCCAAGCCTGAGACACCTCATTAAATTGTGATTAAAAAGAATTCTCTGTCTGTTCTTGCCTAATTTCCTGCCTATTGATGGGGGATTATTCAGTGCTGGCAGTGGGATTATTACGCAGCCTGTAGCGACGGGGATGTTCCTGCCACCTTTATCTCTGTTCTTGCTTCCTTATCTTGGGGATGTTCTTCGGGGCCAGATCCGCTCGTCACATTCCCGTGTTCACGTCCACACTGGTTGATTTTGGGGGACAAGGGCAGCCCAGACATTGCCCCCTCAGCACCAAAGGAGCCAGCTGATAATTGCCTGGCGTGGCTGGGGAGGGTAGAGAGGGCACCCGGCTGCTGTGCTTTGGAGGGAGCCGGGTGCCTGGGGAGGGACAGGAGGGCAGGGATGATGCTGGCCGGTGTGCCCATCGGCTCCCCGGTGCTCAGCGTGTTGTCTCCAGCCAGGAGCCACATAGCTGGCAAGAGATGCCAAGAGGAGCAGGGGCTCCCGGGCCTGGGGGGACCACCAAGAAGCTGAGGCTGGATGGTCATTGATGTCTCGGGTACGTGCGTGCATGAGCGTGTGTGTGTGTGTGTGCGTGCGCGCACACACACACGCGCGCGCACACGTGCTCCTTTTCTCCGAGTGGTGTTGCAGGATGAGCCAGGCCAAATGGGCTTTGTAGCCCCAGAGGAAGAAGCAAGGTGGAGGAGATGCTACGGTGGATGCGTCTCCATTCTCCAGGAGAACCGTGGCTGCAGCCTGTTGGTGGGATGTACGGCCAGGCTGCCAGGCGGGCAGACTTTCCCTGCTCATGGGCAGCAGTTCGGGCATGGGCAGCCTGTGTGCTGCCCCTGTGACAGCAATTTTTCCCATGTGTTAGTCACCAAAGCCATCCAACTGCAAAACCAGCCCCACTAAGCTGCAGCCAGCTGGCTGGGCACAGCTACCAGCACCCGAATACCAATGTTGCGGGTGTCTGTCTAGGGGAAAAAAAAATCCCCAAGGGCTGGAGGAGATGCCGGGAGGGCTGCTGTGGTGTTTCATAAGCAGGAAAGAAGAGTGACGGCTGCTGGGAGCAGCCCACTGATGTCGCTCTAATTCTGACCCACTCCCCACGCCGGGCGCTGCTGAAGGATGGCACAGGAGGGAAGCCTGCACTGCCTGGGCATGGTGCGGGCACTGCTGCTCTCCAAGGCGTCAGCGGCAGAGCTGCCAAAAAGGATGCTCCAATGTTGGCTCCCTGGGGCCGGCTCACGCTGTGCTGTACGTGCCCGGTTCTGCCCTCCCTGATGGCCTGTATGCTCTCTGGTTGCAGGCACTACCCCAGCAAGGTTGGCCACGGTCTGATGGACACCTGGTATGACAGCCCCATGCCCAGCTACTCTCCCACCAGCCGGATGGTCCCCAGGGAGCACGGGAAGAGCTTCCAGACTGGTAAGCGATGGCTGCTTCCCGGCCACACTGGCAGCCTGGGGCGGCTCGGGGCAGTCGGAGAAGGGAGCTGCAGTCCTGGCAGCAGCACAGAGGTGATGCGGGACTTCCTTGGAGGGCAGCGGGGCTCTTGGGGGGTGCCCACGGACGCCTCTCGCTCCATCACTGCCTCCTGGCTCTGCGCAGGTTCCCCCGACACCAGGGCGGAGGGGCTGGAGGGACAGATCAACAGGCTGGCTGAGCTGATCGGCAGGCTGGAGGACAAGGTAAGGGCCAGCGTTTCCACGCATAGGGCTGTCCCCTGGGTGTCCCCGCAGCCCCACCGCCTCCCTGCCCTGGTTGGGACGGAGGTGACCAAGGGGGTGGCCATGCCCATCCCTGTGCCATGGTGTGCACGGGCCGTGGGCGGGAGCTGAGTTGCCGGTGGTGGTGATGTTGGAGGATATTACATCTGATGAGCTGATGGCAGCTATTGAACGTGGAACGATTAACTGTGAGTTTATTTAAACAAGGGAAAACGTAAGGAAGAAGGCAACGTCTCTTGCAGAGGCAGTCTTACTCCATCTAGGGACCTAAGGAGAAAATGTTGCAGCGCAGGAGATGTTTCTGAAATCCTCCTGGTTTGCACTCTCAGGGCAGAAAGGGACAGGGGAAAAGTGGTGCTGTACGTGGGGGCAGAGAGGTGCCGTGGAGGTTGAGGGCAGAAAAATGCCGATCATGGTCACCAGAGGAAATACGAGTGTGCCCGGTGCTGGGAAGGCACGAGTGAGCCCTGAGGAGGGATGGCTACCCCTGCTCCTGCCGCCCCAGGGACAATTCAGGGACCGTCAAAAGGTGACAGCTCTTTTGGGGCTGATGCGAGGACATGGTGTCGGGGATGTCGGCTGCGCTGGGAGCACGGGGAGCTTTTGCAGAGGATCCTGACGGGAGGGCGTGAAGGTGCAAACGGCCCTTGGAGCTGTCCCCTGCAGAGAAGGGAGCACAGCCCGTCATGCCAAGCCCTGGGGACAGAAACCCGCCAGCCTGGGAGGGACACGCAGCCTCAGCCCACCCCCCTGCTGCTTTTTCCCCTTGTCCCAGACTCTCTGGTTTGACCTGCACCAGCGGCTGTCGGACAGCGAGAGCACGGCTTGCACGGTGAGGGTGCCTGGCCACCAGCCACGGGGTGCTGGGGTTGTCCCTGCAGCGTGGCATCGGACTTGGGGCGGGGGGTCACCCTGTTTTTCGGGTCTCACATGCCGCTCTGTTTCGGGGGGGCCCGGCAGTACCTCCTCCTGGTGCGGGACGAGATGACAGTGTCGCACAAGCACCTGGGCGAGTTTTGCAGCTCCCTGAAGCAGTACCTGAAGAGCGTGGCCGGCGAGCAGGACTGCTTCCAGTGGGTACCGCCGGCAGCCGTGCATTGGGGTGCCAGGGGGCTCGGGGGGTTCGGGGAGGGGGTAGGAGGGGTCCGGCTGCCCTCACAGCAAGGGGCACCCCACCAACTGAAGGGCTGAGGCAAAACAGCCAGGATCTAGGGCGTAGTGATGCTTGGCTACCAAAACCTTTTTGCATGGGCTGGGGAGTGCTGGGGTGGGGGCCTCCCCACCTGGGCTGCTGGGGCTGGTGTCACCCTTCGGTGGCCCACCCTACAGCATGCCTGTGGCTGCAGAGGCCAAGGAGGGAGGGATGCCCCATGGTTTGAGGCTCACCCCTCTCCCTGCTCCTGCTAGCGTCACTGCGGTGAAGCTGCCCGATGGGGTCACCTTCATCGTCTACGAGTTCTGGGAGACTGAGGAGGACTGGAAGAGGTAGGGGAGGGAGCGCAAAAAGCTCATTTTTGGGTGGGGTGCTCGGGCGCGGAGGGGTGTTGGAGCTGCTGAGTCCCTTGTCCCCCTCTCTGATGGCAGGGGTGAGGATCGATCTGTCTGTCCAGAGGCTGTCACTGTAAAGGGGACAGGGGGCTTGGAAGGTCTCTGTGCGTCTCCCACCTGGGGATGCCTTTGGACATGGGAGATGGGAGGTCTCGCTGTCCTGAACCATGGCAGGGTGCTTTGCCCAAGGGGAGGGTGAGCGGGATTGCTGGCACCCAGCCCCTGCCAGAGCCACCGGGCTTGCAGGGGGCTGGGATGGTGATTTAGGGGGAGGCTGTCACCCATTCTCTCCTGCCTGGGCGCAGGCACCTGCAGAGTGCCACCTGCAAGGGCTTCCAGCACGTCAAGGTGGACACGCTGAGCCAGCCCGAGGCCGTCTCCAGCGTGGCCGTGCCAGGTAGGAGGGTGGCCGCCCTGTGGGGTGGGGGACAGGGACCCCCGGGCGGCCAGCACCACTCCCACTGTCGGGGAGTAGGGGTGGGGAGGGAGGCACAGGGTAGGGGGCAGCGCGGACTGGGCTGGGTGGGACAGGGAGGGTCAGGGTGATGCGATGTGACCTCCGGTGCTGTTCCCCTGCAGCTGCCTGGTGCACCCTGAGCCGAGAGTGACTGCTGGTGCCGGGGAGCCCGCCAGCGCCTCTTCCTGCCGTGGGGTAGCTGTGACCCCCTGCATGGCTGGGGGGTGGGAGGTGTCGGTGTGACCTGTCTGCAGTGAAGGAAACCCCTGTGTGTGTCCCCAGCACCCTATAGGGTCCCACCCCCCAGCTACCCCATCACCTGGATCACCTCTCCCTGGAGTGGGGTGGTCTCGGGGGGGGTGGGGGTTCTCTGGGGTCTGCCAGGGAGGGGCTGGCAGGGTTGAGGGGGGAGGCATCCCCCCAGCACGGGCAGGCAGGGAGTGGGGGAGACAGGGTGCAGGCAGCCAGGCAGTGGGGAGGGGGCAAGGCAGGGGTAGGGAGCCAGTGATGAGGAGCAGGGGTGGGAGTGGGAGGCTGGAGCCCCCCTGGAGGGTGTAAGTTGGGGGTCCCTGCTAGTCCCCAGGGCCACCCGGGGAGGGGGCTGGGGGGGTGAGGCTGTGCCCAGCGCAGTGTGTGGGTGCCTGCAGAGACGGGGAGGGGGCCAGGGTGGTGGCAAAGGGGGGGTATCCCTGCTCCCGGGGTGCCCCTTAGCCCTGCAGGGTGCGGGTGGTCCCGAGGGGTTTCCTTCGCTTGTGCGTGGTGGCAGTGAGTGCCTTGCAGGCATGGGGGTGGCTGCCCCCGCCTTCTTGGGGCCTGTATGTCTGTCTGTGTGTCTGTCTGTGTGTGAGCAGTGCTCGCTGTCCGTCCTGTCCCCACCCTGCCATGCCCGGGGGTCCCTCGGGGTGTGTGGCACAGGGCCCTCACCGATACCCTGTCCCATCTTTATTAGCCACTGTACAGCGGGGATGGTGATGCCAAATAAAACCACGATGGGATCCAGTGGTGTAGCCATATTCAGGGCGGCTGTCTGGAGTGATGGGGCTGCGCGGGGCATGATGGGGGTGGGGGGCGGGGGGGGTGTCCATGGCCCCTCAGCGCAGCAATCCCAGCACGGCCAGGGCAGCGCTCTGCCCACAGACGAAGGCACCGCCGAGCACGGAGAGGACACCCCAGGCGATGAGAACAGCCCTGTGGGGACACGAGCAGGGGGCCGGTGGGACAGAGCTGACCCCCAGTAACATGCCACCCCCCTGGCCCCCCCGGGTGTGGGTGCCTCTGCGGGGTCTCAGCCTCCTCTGCCATCCTTCTCTGCATCGTTCCCGGCGGACAGCCGGAGACCCCAGCAGCCCCTCTGGCTCATCCCCCGTGCCCACTGCAACGACACACAAAACCTGGTCAAAAGCTTGGCAGCCGCCACCACGACACCATCCCCAGTTCTGCCTGCGCCCGGTGGCCCCACCGAGGGGGGCACAGACCCACATCGGACCCCGTGCTCGGGCACGGCCGCTCCGACACACCCCCAGCCCCCACCCTACAGCCACATGCACCCACCTCTGTCCCCTCCCTGGCTCCATCC
Organism: Fregata magnificens; assembly: GCA_013389945.1. Lineage (NCBI taxonomy): Eukaryota > Metazoa > Chordata > Aves > Suliformes > Fregatidae > Fregata > Fregata magnificens. Next base: position 19,087 of record WAAD01021166.1, on the reverse strand, counting down.
CCAGCCCCGCGACCCGTGGGTCTGCACCTCCCTGTCCCGCTCTCCCCAGGCACGCAGCCCACCACCTCGGCCAGGCACTGAGCCTCCGGGATGCAGCACTCACCCCCAAGCCCCGCTGCTGCTCCATCGTGGGGTCGTCATCACTGTGCACCTTCCTGAACTGCCCCAGGCAGGCTGGGACTGTCCCCTCGCTGTTCCCATCGCCCCAGCTCATGTTGTCCCCTCTCCTCGTGACAGCACTCCTGGGTCTCCCTGAGGGACCTCTCCAAGTCCTTGTCGCCCACCTGGGTGCCCCTACTCACATCCTGCCTTGGCCTCCAGCACTTTGGCACCCCCAGGGGCACCCTCGTCCCTGCCCAGACAGCCATGGGTCGTCCCCCCCACCCAGGGCACCCTCTTGGCTGAGGCCCCAAGGTCCTGGGGTGCTCCCTCCAGCCACCATGGGGGACAGGACCCCCCCACATCACCTCCATCCTCACTCAGACTCTGCTGCTCCCCCATGGGCACCGCAGACACGCTTTGGCACACGCTTACCCCAAAACTCGCCAGCACCATGCCATGTCCCCCCGACATGGGTGGCTGCTCTGCCCCAGCCTCTCCGGCCAGGAGCGGTGATGGGGACGCACCGCCCCGGCACAACAGACACTGAACACCTGACGGCTGCCCGCCTTGGGGCACCGTGCCCCTCTGACCCCCACCCTGACCCCCACCGCAGCCCCCACTGGGCGTCCCAGTGCCTCCAAACCCCACGGCTCTCCTTCCCTTACAGCCGCTCTGCCTTGCAAGGGGTCTGGTACCCGGGCACCTCCCTGATACCTGGGCACATCCCTGGTACTCGGGCACACCCCCCATTCCCTGGGCACAATCTCATTGCCTGGGCACACCCCTGGTACCCGGGCACACCCCTGGTACCCAGGCACATCCCCAATGTCTGGGCACCTCCCCAGTGCCTGGGCTCATCCCTGATATCCAGGCACATCCCCAGTGTCGGAGCACATCCCTCCATGCCCACCCTTCAGCCCCACCGCAGCCCACACGTCCCACAGCAAGTGCTGCTGCTTTCAGTGCCTACAGGTGCCCCAAAACTCCCTCCTCGTGGGGCTTCCACCTTGGCCAGCGTGACCCCCAGGGACCCTGCCCATGCCATGGGTCATGGGATGCCGCACCCTGCCCTTGCCCGCCGCCGCCGAGCCCACAGACACTCACTTTTTGCGTGGCCCGAGGGTGCGGGTCCCGGTCATGCACACCAGGCACAGCCCTGCTGCCAACGCGGAGGCTCAGCCCTGCCGCCACGGCACCCCTCACCCAGGGCCCACCGTGGCGTCCCTCTCGAGCAAGCCCCTGCACCCCCAAAATGGGGCCAGGATGGGCCACCCACCACCGCAGCCCCTGCCACGGCAGCGATGCTCTTGGCACCGGCGATCCCCCCCTCCCTCCCGCTGCTCACTCTTGCCTGGGAAGATGAAGATGAAGAAGGCGCTGATGCCCCCGATGAGCTCGATGACCTTGCCGATGTCCGGGACGAACAGGGCGATGGCGAGCGTGGCAGCCATCCAGGCGACTGTCAGCGCCACCCGGCTCCGCCGCTCGTGCGCCTCGGGCACCGCTGCGGCCCCGCGCTTAGGGGTCACCCACAAGTCCCGCACCACCGACCTGGGGTGGGGGGAGTCGGGGGGGTGACGGCACCCAGCAGAGCCGCACCAGCTGGGGGGGGAACACCCGGCTCGCCACCGCCCCTCACCTGCCCAGCAGCACCACGATGGGGTAGATGGTGACGATGGACACGCCGAAGAGCAGGCGGGCGATGATGACGACCGGGTCATTCCCTGGGTAGGACATCAGGACGTCGGATGCCACAGCCTCACCGAAGGTCAGGTAGCCGTAGAGCCCTGCCAACGGGGAGGCAGGGGTGGGCGGCCGTGCCGGTGAGAAGGACAGAGGAGCCCCGAGGAGGATGGATGAGCCCTGGGGACAGGGGACCCCCGGGGCAAGGAGGGGGTGAAGGGCTCCGCTGCTGGGGTTACCGGTGAGGGAGTAGATGAGCAGGCAGACGAGCATGGAGAGGACGGAGACGGCGACCCAGTGGGAGAAGCTCTGGTTGCGCATGCTGCTGTAGATGGCCACGCAGGCCTCGTGGCACTGCAAGGCACGGGGGGACGGTGCTGGGGCCCTGTGCAGGGACAACCCCCACCCCCAGCGCCTTCCCTCCCACCCGTGGGTGCCCTGTTCCACTCTCCCCCATCCCCAAGGGCTTGTGTCCTGCCCTGCAGCCACCTCTGGTGACAGCCACGGGGTCCCCTTCCCTGCAACTCCCCCCCCGCAAGGGATGGTGTCCCCGTGGTCCGGGACGCCGCGGGAGGCTGCCAGCACCGCCCCAGCAGCCGAGGACAGTGGGGCCGGGGTGACCTACCTGGAAGCCGAAGCAGATGGTGGGGATGACGCTGAAGACGGAGGCCCAGGAGGAGGGCCTGTGGCATGGAGGGGAGGAAGCACAGAGCAAAGGGCGTGAGGCCCCCGGAGGCAGAGGGGACCTTGGTGGCATAAGCTATGAAGCCTGGATGCCACCACGGGAACCTCCCGCCCAGTGATTTTGGGAGAAGGGGGGGCTGATGGGGCAAAAGCTGGGGCTGGGGGCTGCCACCCACCCACCACCCTGCCAGCGCTGTCCCCAGCTCACCCCCCCCCACCCAGGGCCACCCCCTGTTCTGCTTCCAGCCCTGCCCCGTGCCACTGCTGATGCCACGGAGGACGGGGCGGGAGGGACGTGGGGCTGACCCCCCCTACCTGGAGGGCTGGGGGAGCTCGAGCGAGCCCAGGCTCTCTGCCTGCAGGTAGTATTTCAGGATGATGACCAGGGTGAGGTAGCAGGCGGCCAGCGTGCCCAGGATGCTGCCGAGGCATGGGAGAGCATCAGCACAAAGACCCCCGGCAGCCGGGAGGGAGGGGGGGTCCGGTGACCCCGCAGGGACACAGGAGGAGGTGACCTGGGGTGCAGGGTGCCCAGGGGTGGGCCGCCGCGGGAATAGCCCGGGTGGTACCTGGAGTATTTCTGGAAGCCGATCTCCCTGGGAACGGAGAGCGGGAAGATGACGAGGACGCAGAGAGCTGAGAGGGTGAAGCGTTGGTCCGCGTACCAGGGGGGCGGTGGGGGGGCTCCGCTCAGCGTCCCGTTGGGGTACAGGGAGTCACACACTGTGGGGGGCAGCAGGGGGTCAGCTGCACCCCAAAAGGTGGCCCAAGGGGGTCGGGAGCATCCCACCATGGCAGGGCCAGGGAGCCCCGTGTCCTCGGGGGTCCCAAGAAAACCCCGGGGCTGCCCCCAGCCCACATGGGACCACCTTCCCCTCACTCCCAGGAGCCGCCGGCCCTGCGCAAGCCCCGAACGTGGCAGGGGCGGTGGGAAACAACTCACGTTTCTCCAGCTGGTCACCCACCACCCTGAGAAGGGCCACGGAGATCATGAAGAGGTTGAGGAGGAAGCAGACCTCGCAGAGCTTCCCTGCCGCTGCCCCGCACACCGCCCGGACGACCCCCTGGTAGGTGGGCTGGGCGCTGAGGGCCGCTGCGTAGCCCAGCACCGCCAGCCCACTCACCAGGAAGACCAGCGAGCCCTGCAGGGACAGGACCCGGCAAGAAGGGACGGGAACCCAGCAAGAAGCACCACGCCGACCCTCCGTCAGCCCCCGGACCCAGGGGGACCCGGCAGGGCCACGGCCAGGTCGCCAGCTGGGTCGCCTTGTGGCCCCGGGTAACATGGGTCAGCAAAAGGATGGAAAAACAGCCCTACGTGATCCTTTGGGTTTAGATTTGGGTGTTTTGGGCACGTAGGGGACCAGCCACCAATTTTATTTTAGGTTGAGCTAAAAGCCGGCTAAAAGCGCGGCTTCAGAGGCGAAGAACATCTCAAAGGCGGCAGCGGCTTTCGCGCCCCAGCCCTGGCTGTTCTCCCTTTCAGCCCGGGTCGGGACACGGGTGCTGGGCGCCGTGCGAAGGGGAGGCCCCCCCCCAGACACCGGGGCAGGTGAACCCCCCCACACACACCATCCCTTCACCCCTTTCCCCAGGCTGGTGCCTCGGCTCCCCTCGGGGACGCCGCTGCCCGCAGCCCCTCGCCCCCCCCGTCCCGCACCCCGGATCGGGCCC
>WAAD01021166.1:2736-14856 GCA_013389945.1 Fregata magnificens | reverse complement strand
CCCCTCCCCGCCCCGCCGAGCTCACCCGAGGGAAGCCCCGTCCTCATCCCACCCCAGCTCGGGTGCGGGGCAGCGGGCATCGCCGCGAAGCCCCCGTGGACAGCGGGGGGACCGCGGTTCAAGCATCCCCCTGGCTCGGGACCAGCGGTCCACGTCCCACTGTCTGTGGGAAGTGTCGAAGAGCTGGTAGAGACCGTAAGGAAAACCAGCAGCTCCCCGCACGGGGCTCGGGCTGGGCAGGCTGGGGGCTCCCCGTTCCAGCTGCGTTCGCCCAACCACCCACGAAATTCCCACCATGGGGCATTTTGGAGCATCCCGGGGCGGGGAGGGCGAGGGAAGGCGGCTGCAGCGAGCGCCCTTCAGACCGTTTGGCCGGTGGATGCTTCACCACTCGCTGGGTGCGGGATGGGGCCAGCACCCCTCGGTGTCTCGCGGCAGCTAAAAGCCCACCGGGGTGCTCCCGCACTCGGGAGACCTTAGCGAGGAGCCACCCCATCCCATCCCATCCCCCGCTCCACGCAGGAAAAGGGGGTGCCGGGATAACAGGATGGGGTGACTGATGCTGCAGGGGACCCACAGGGAGGAGGCTGCACCCCACGGGGACGAGGGGCCCACCCCTTACATGGGGGGGACACACAGCAGCTCTGTGCCGCTCCCGGCACATGCCACTGACCCAGGGCTCAGCACGCAGGCCCCCGACGGCAGCTGACAGCCCCTAATGCATTTTTGATTTCCCAAATATGTGCCCTTCTGATCTCGGTAAGACGGATAAAGAGACTTTAATCAGCTGCTAGGAGGAATTATGGATGGCTAATTGTGCCTGCCGCCTCCATTACATCTCTGCCACCTGCGGGGCTTATAACCATTTAGAAGGGCCCTTCCAGGCCTTCATTAGCTGCACACCAAAGGCTTCGGAAATAATTGGCCTCTACGATTTAGAAATTGGCCACTGGGCTGTAAAATACCAACCACTGGGAAAGGCTCTTAATTCGGACTGGCGCTTTGATACAGCTTGACTCTGGTTTCAAGGCTGCGGTGGAGCTGTAATCTCTCATTAGTGCTGCGATAAGAGGAGCGAGCCTCCTCATTAGCACCGACCGGAGCAGCGGCACCAAAGCTTTCCAGGCCCCCCCTGACGGGAGCCCCTCAAATCAAAGGGACACCGCCCACCTCCCATACTGGCACAGCAGCCCCGGGCAGTTTCTCTGCTCAGTGGCTCTGGGCTCCCTTGCTTGTATTTTTTTTCCCCTTTCTCCCATTTATCTGGGTGCTCCAGCCCCTGAGCTGCGAACCATAACCCGAGCATCCCCATGGGTTGCCGGCTTTACCCACTGCTGTGTCCCCTTGGCAACTGCCCTCCTCCCTTCTTTGTGACGGAAAAAGGGCTGCCAATATATTTTCCACATTACTATCTTTGAAAACGGTCAAAGGTACAGAGGTGCAAATGGACAGTCCTCGTTTTTGAGAAATGAAAACACTGACTACAGTTATGCTTTGCTACCTCCAAACCCTTCTGAGGTCTGGCCAATTGAGATTTTACACATTTACCGACAGCTCTTTCGCAACCAGTACAACTTGCAGTGCTGTTGCTCGTTGACCCTACAAGAGACCCTGATGCCACAGGCGATATGGGCAAAATCCCCTCCCTGTCAGCATGGGTGCATGTTTGGAGACGGCGGAGCAAAGGGCACCTCTGGCCTCCAGCCCCATTGGGATGGCACAAGCAGCCCAGCCTCGGGACCATCTCCTCAGCCCTGACGAGCTTCCGCTAACGGCTCCGAAGTGAAAGCTCGGTCCCTTCTCTGGCAGCGCAATATGATGTGGCCTCTTCCAGTTCATCGTCGTCTTCGGAAGGGAAGAGGCAGGCTGGGGAAAGCCAACCGCTCTCCAGGTGAGGTAAAATGGGTTTTCCCAATCCTTTTTGCAGGACACTCGTGCACTGTGAAACCCCATCCACAGCCGCCACCTCTTGGAAGGTTTGCCCCAGGCTACATGGAGAAACGTCCTCTCCTGCAGTGCCCTCCCCAAGGCCCACCACCACCATCCATGACGGTAAGCCCCAAACGGGGCAGGTGCACTCAGACCGCCCAGCAGGGCTGTCCCTGGCACCTTCTCCCTCTCCAGCCGTGCCCAGGGCTGTGTGGGAGCCACTGAGCTGCCCAAGAGCTCACCCGGGACTGTTCGCTGGTAGAGACCACTTCCCTGCCCAGCCACAGCTTCTATTCACTGACAGAGGCAGCCACCACCTCCCTGCTGCTCCTGGGAAAGGTACTTTTATTGGGAGTGGTGATCAAAGCAGCTGCTAGGGAAAACCTCGCTGCTTCACTACAAAAGAGAGAAGCTATTTCAATGATGGCAATGTTAACGGCCGCCGCATGGTCAGGAGCAACTTGTGCCTGCATCCTTATTTAAGCCCGTAACGGTCACAGGCTTTCAAGCGAGACAAACCAAAGGAGACAGAGTTTTGGCTTTGTGACACACCACACTACGCTGTGTTAAGTGTCATCCACATGACAGTTTCTTATACGGCCCACCACTGAGCTGCCCTTCGGGAGCTCTCTCCCCATTAGCTGCTTCTGCAGTTTTGAAGGTGTTCAAAACTCTGTGCTCACTCAGGGCGAGCACTGTTTGTACGACTGCCCTGTTAATGCTCCAAAGGAAAGTCTGCAGCTTGGGATGCTGCTGTTAAGGGTAAAGATATGGGGGGAAGAAGGGGAGACATGAAAATTTTCTCAACCCAACAACTTGCTCTCTATGACTGGCAGCGGAAAGAAGAGCCTAGCATCTAACACATTGTTTTAGCTTCATATAGATAACATATTTATTGAAAATCTGCTTCACCAACAACGGTGAAATCATGACCAAAAATTACAAAACATCATGGTAGTTGGCTTTATAAAAATAAACTGCAGGAGTATGTCTCACCGATTTGTACTGGTCTCTCTTGCCCCCTCCCTCCTTTAATGGTGTACGTTATACTCTTCAGCGTAATACCGTTCTAGAAAATTGCATTCCATCCAAAAAATGCACTTGTTTTTCCTTAGCAGAGGCCCTTAAAGTGACTTTGCCCCCCGCCCTCCCCAACAATAAATATAGAAAATAGCCTCTAAACAAATAAATTTTAGTTTGGTCAGCTTAAAAAAAGGTCCATATTCCCCCTTTTGGGATATGTAGTGATTAAGCAGCCATTTAAACAAATATTCAAGTCTTTGGTGGCCTCGGCTGCTTAAAGCTGCAGTTTTATGTACAGATGATCAACTGAGGTCCTTTATTTATTTTCCTCTCCAGAAACCAAAGACTATGAGATGATGTCAGGTGCGAATTACTAGTATGATCAGTGCCGCATTCGCTGCACCTTCACTGGGAGCGATCGATCGCCCAGGAAAGCAACCGGTAAAAGGAGGTCATCTTTGGCAAGCGAGAGCTTTCACACAGAAGGCGTCTTTGGTGGATGAACCTGTTGCATAAGCTGCGGTCGTTTCACTCGCGGTTTCCGTCTCTTTGGCCTGCTCTTCGCTTTGTTGATCTGCACCACAAAGAACGCCAGAACCACCATGGCACCAAGAAAAGCAAAGACCGGAATAGTCTGTCCTACGTCCTGGTTGTACCGGCCTGGCATTATACCTAGAAAGGCAAAGAGGTTTGGAAGCGACTAACGACCACATGAGCTATGATGTCTTTGCAGCGCTAACGCTATCTACCAAAACGATCTGATGGTAATTCCTGTTCAAAGATGAAACAGCTATTAATCAGATTACATTTCAGACAGGAAGATTAACAACTGCAGACCGATTAGTGAAAATAAGATAGGATGCTAACATTACAGAAAAGCACTAGCATTTCCACCTTGACCTATCTGGGCACATGAAAGTATAACCCAGTTTTCCCCTGCAACAATAATCTTCCGTTCTGCATTAGATGAGAGATGCAAATGCTTGACTGTAATTTTACCACTAAGTAATTTCTATAAGTCACACCAAATCCTGAGGCCACAGAGGAAACTCTTGGTTTTTGTGCTTGCTCCAGAGGCCGTGCATGCACTCAGGGAGGATGAGCTATAGAACCAGACCTTTCCTTTTTACAGGCATCTTTTGGTCTAGCAGCTCAGCCTGGGAAAAGAGCACGCGTGAGGCTTTCAAACTACTTCCAGCTGGGCCTGCAGTGCCAAGCTTGTACAGGAGAGCACCCCGCCATTTAAACTGAATGCTCTTTCAAGTATTCTACATCATTTGTCAGTGCAACACCTTGCCCAAAGCACCATTCAGACAAACTCTTCTGGACTCTGCTTCTGCAAAGGAATTTTAACTAGCAGAAGGTATCTAGCCACAGCTCCAGGGACAGCTGCTGACACCCGTCGGTCTGAACAGCACCAAAACAAACCTCGACTTCCCAAAAAGCACCCGCCAAAATCTTCCTCCCAGTATGTCACGCATGCTCTCTTTTGAATAAACTATTCATGTGCAAAAATATTTCTCTCAGGCTTCATCAGTCAGCCTTTTACAACACAGCCATACTATTATTTGCATGTTTTTCACAACTGAAAATAAACATGTGGCCTCTCTTCTGGCTCTGCTGTTTGGTGGTTCCCCCCCCCCGCCCCCCCCAAAGCTTATACAAAAAGCAAAGCAAAAGAGCAACTTTCAAGCTTTTCAATATTTACCTCCAGGAATGTCCCATGCTCCACTTTCTCCAGGGGACAATGGTCTCACTTGGGGTCGGTTCTGTCGAAAACTGGGCAGAGCCACTTTATCAAGGTCGATTGACAGTAACTTTTGATGTTTCCAAAGGTTGCTAGAAGAAATTTGAAGACAGAGGTGTCTGCCCACTTACTTCAGTAATGCAAGGCATTTTGTAGAAACATATACAGAAAGTGACAGTTGGAACCTATAAATAAGTCACTAGTTTGGACCCAAATGATAATCCCATCCGCTCTTTAGGTTCTGCAGTTTGCAGGCCTCCAAAGTTAAATTCAGACGCCACAGGGACACATTTAGATCGGCAACTATTTCCTAACAACTCACTCTCTTGCCTGCAAACTACCAAAAGTCACCATTAGCAGCTCAGCAGAGAAGTATGATGCAACCATATGCTGACGCATTTGCCTCTGAGTGACTGACAAAGAATACAGCAGAAGGCAGAGTTAGGCGAGCTGACCAAGAAGCTCCTTCGGAAAACTATTTCAAAGGCATGCACTGACGATGGATTTAAGCAAGACCGTTCACTCTGAGTTGGGATCACTCAATCACAACAGTGAATTGACTTGTGAAGTTATTTTTAAAATCCCCCAATTTCATAGTGTAACTCTAAGGTGAGTCAGAATTATTCACTGATGAGGCATTAATCATTATTTCCTCCTTGCAATCTGGTATTTTTCTAGGAAAGGCATTCCAGCTGTCCCTTTCAAAAGCAGATGGAACAAACAATTTTTCAGCTGAACTCAAAAGCAAGACTTCTTGTGTAACTATAAGACAGACATATACTAACCTGGGGGCAGTTTCATTCAAAGGCTGTGGCTTGGCCCACGACAGGTGAGGACAAGCAGGAAGGGATCGGGGTTTAGGGTCTCCCAAGTGAGCCTCGAGCACCTTTGAGTATCGATGCAAATGGTTACCTGCAACTCACAGCAGAGACAAACTGGGTTACCAAAAGACCAGTAGGGTAAGAGTTACCAACATTTGCCTCTGGCTAAACAGAGCAGCTGTAAAACCACGAGCTCTTTACAGTAATGACGACTTGCAGCTAAATCTCGGTTAGAATTAACCAAAGGGTACCTTACGAAACAGTAAGACTGTGCACCTGCAATGGTGGGTAATCCAAGTTTTGCTAGCAGCACGTGAGACAAGCCTGAACGCTTTATGCATGCTCCGCAGCTAGTAACTAGAACGCTCCCTAGCCGAACTAGATATCTGAAAATTCCTGCTCTATGGACAGAACTTCTCCTTTAGTTGAATCACAACTATCATGACAAATCCCTACAGTAAGTGCTCTCTTCTAGTAAAGCAACAGAACATTGTAGAGCTCACACCAAACTAATCTCACTGGCATATAACTCAAGGGGCCTGCCTGGGTCTTCCTAAATTCCTCCCTAACACTCCCTCGGTTGTGGGCTCTGCTTGGTAGTTAAGGCTCTCACCTTCCATCCGCTCGGGGAGAGAGTAGCCAGCTCCTGACGGCGGTTGCTGTCTGTTTTCGGAATGGCTGAGACTTGGCGGCGTCACCCCGTAAGAAGTGTACTGCAGGAGGGAATCCAGGAGCCAAAAGCAATCTGTGGATTTCATAGCCCCAAGCCCCAAACCAAAATATGCATTATGCCACATTTCAAATGGCTGATCTTTCTGTTAAGAAGGATATAATGACATTTAGAAGTACAATCATTTTTTCTAGCTCTTGTTATTCTCCTTTTGAAGTTCTAGGCCCGATTTCAGAAAGGTGCAACTTTCAATCCCTCCTCCGCAATACACAAACACAAAAATAATCTGCTCAGTCTTAAAAGATCTTCTTCTCTTGTGTACCAAACCAGGCTCTTTTGGTGAGTAGGACATAAACCAACAGGTCTCAAAAATGGGAATTCCAGGTTGGGCAAGGCCATCCAGGTCCCTGCAAAAACTACCGAGGTTTTTCAGTGTGGAAACACAAGAAGCTCAGAGCTTCCGATATCATTCCTAAGAGGGAAACAAAGAACCAACTATTTTTTGAAAGGACGAAAATACCTTGCAAAGAAAAGTAAAAACAACATAGTGTTTTCAGTGGAAAGTTATGACTCACTTGCTTTCCCAAGCTTAAAAAAAAAAAAAAAAAAAAAAAAAAAAAAAAAAAAAAAACAAGGAAGAGGAAAGGTTCTGGCTACATCCCAGCTACAGGAAAAGCAGTACCTACGGCAGCTGTGGCACAGACCAGGCTGGGAACCAATGCCACAATATACTCGATCATGGTTTTCCTTTGCACTTCAACAGCATCTGAACCCTTCATTCTCTCCTGAATTAGTACTGCCTTAATCCAGAGCTACCCCTAACAAACAAGCAGTCCCGCTAGCTAACATCACAATTCTCTAAAACTTCCATTTGCAGGGGTAGGACAATGCCGTATCAGCTATTTCCACCACATAGCAAACTGACTTTTCTCAGAACTTCTCCCCCCAGGAACAGTTGGCTGGGAATGGGAATTAATCTTCATAATCCTGGTGTCCCTTAAACCCTCACCTTTGATTTTTAAAGAGGTCAATCAGATTTTAAGGATTTATATTCACAAATGTTAGGAATTTACCTCAGTTAAAGCCACCGATGTCTCTGCAGGAGACATAGCTCCTGGTTCACAACTTAAAACCTAATTTTAAAGGATTTCTTTAGAGCCTTCCACTTTTTCTTGCTTCACATTGAATTTAACAGCATTAGGGAGGTCACAAAGCATTGTTTTCTATTACTTAATTTAAAGCTACGTTATCTTCTCTTATGCTACATGCTTTCGATAACCTACAGCAAGCACGTAAGGCACCAATATGTTGGTGTTACGGCAACTCACTGGAAGCCACCCAGAGACAGATAAGGAAAAAACAGAGAACTTTCAAAGAAAAAGAAAATGTTTGGGAAAGAGAGAAATGACCTAAAGACGGAGAGCTCCCTTAGACAGCAAGTTCCTTTAAACTTAAATAAATTAGACAGGGGATGGATTAAATAACCAAATATTTTAAAATGTCGGTGACAAAAGCTTAAAAAATTATAAATGTACTTTTCATCACAAAAGGAAAATTCAGGTTGAACATAGCGTTCAGTGGGAATGCAGAAAAGACCGCACATACTGAATTATCTTTGGCCTCTCGAGCCACAGATCTACCAGCCTGTGCCTTACATGTCAGGAGAAACCCAATCAATCTCTTAAAAATTTTAAAAGTCCGATCAGACAGAGTGCTAGAAAAAGGTTTTATAAGGACTGACCACTGTGCATATGCAGACAGAATGGCTTCTCTGGGAGTCACAGAAACTGCACGCACACACAACACACACACTTGCTACCTGGAGTGGCAAACAAACACTTTGAAAACCCGAACAGAAATTCCTACTTTCTGACATATTTACACCAGTTGGTTTGTGTCACAGTAGAATAATGGGAAAACTGAAATGTTGAACATTACCATAAATCCTCACAAGAAACATTGCAAAGGGAACAAGGCACGCTGATGAGCAAACTCGAAAGATAAAATCCATTGCACTACATAAACTTTCTGAAAATGCAACTGGGGAAAAAGTGAAGACATCCCCTATTGGCCTCTTCATAACTTCAACTCAAGCATGTGTTAACTCAGTGCTTTCTGGAAACAAAAACATCCCAAAGAAGCAAAAAAACCCACCAACCAACACCCCCCAAAAAACCCCACCCCAAAACCAGCCCCCAAAGCTTGTGGAATGGAAAAACAAGGCAAGGGACCTATGGAGGGGGGGTGGGAAATGCTCCCATCTATCAGAGGGCTATTTAATGCGGGGCACTCTGTTGTTGTAACTGCACCTTACGGCATTTTCAGTAGAGGTCTGCAGAATTGAGAGTAATCCCCAGTTAGGAATATTTAGAGATTCCCCAGAAAACAGCTACTTCTGATGGGAGCTGTAAAAACCCCACAGGACAGTTGTCAGCTTAAGACAATAACTTTTCCTGCACGTCAAAGCTTACACACCTTTCTGTCGATGGCTGTCATCCAAGCAATTAGAGTCGCCATACAAAACAATTCTGCCACCGCCTTCGGAAGGAACTTGGTAAAGTCCCAAAATAGGGACATTTTCAATTACAGCAGTCTCCTGTTTTAAAACTTCAAGACCTAAAGCAAAGCACAAATAAATTTCATAGCCTGCAAAGCACCAACATCAATTTACCTTAAGTCAACACAGCCTACATTGCAAACTTACAAATGCAGCTATGCCACTCTATGTCACACATTTATGCAAAATGTTTTCAAAAACCCCATGACATTATGATAAAAATGAAACTGCTCCAAGACCCTGATTGTGAAGTTTCCTACTGATATTAATGTGTTTCTTTCTTTGGTGGAGAAGTAGAAAAAGACCTCACAACCTGGATTATCTTCAATGTGCTTGAATGANTTCAATGTGCTTGAATGAAAAATCCTAATATTCTCAGCAACAGGTATAAAATCAAAACGTTGTGCCTTACAAATCGCTTTATGTTGGTTTAGCCCTTCTGCAGAATTCTACAGGACACAGTAACTTAAGAATCAGCCATCACAGTGCACACTGCTCTTCACCAGCTTACTTTGCTGCCATGCCTACCTAGTCCTACAAGAAAATCTACTATGGAACTAACAAAAGAGAATAGAGACATTCCATGAAATACAACATCTGTGTCTCTGTGAGCAGCAGCTGCAAGACAAAGGCTTTGACTGAACTTGTTTAAAGCAGCCGTTCAGGGGAAGCCCATTTTAAACACTGCTGGGCTTGCATCTCTCTGCAACTCTGCAGTTACTAGTTACCCTTGCACTTTGTCCGTTCAGCCTTCAATTTGGGACAAAGAAAAGTATTGTTTAGTAAGGATACCTAAGCCAAAAAAAAAAAAAGAAGACAAAAAAGAAAAAAGAAACTCACTTAAGTTCTCCCACCTTCCCCGCCCACTTTAACCTTTGGCAAATTTTACTGCCTCCTCACCCCAGCTGCTCTTTGAATCAGCAGGCAGAGCCAGTTTTCAGCACATCCAGCCCTGCCATGGTTCAGAGATCTGCTTCTCAGCCTTTTCTGAAACACTTGTACCAATACCGTAAAGAGTAATTTTTGAAGGAGTATCATTTAAAGACCTGCCTCCAACAGCCCTGCAAGTACCCAAATAAACTGGCAACCTAAAAAGACACACTTGCAAGATACTTACAATTATAACTGAGACAACTGATGAACAGAAAAGATGAAAAAAAGCACAGGAACCTTCCCAGTATGAATGGGTACATGCAGCAAAACCCAGAGGACACCTGGCTATAAACCTGCCATTTGTATCTTACAAATCCATCCAATCATTTTCTCTCCTGTGAACTGAAAGCTCTAATAAACAGCTGGAGGGAAAACAGCTCAATTCACAAAGGAACTAAAATGAAGTGTAGAAAGCTGTTTTTAGGTTAAAGGTTTCCCACCTCTAACACACATTTCAAAAAATAAAGTAAGACAAATTTCAAATGCTAAATATTTAGTGTCCTTTACTTGAGACACTGCCTTTAGATAGCAGAAGCAAACCACAGAGCTCTCTTGCTTCGTGAACTGGAATGAAAAGGATTCAACAGAAAAAGCAGGTCTAGCAGGCTACTTGTCAAATTGACACTCTGTCTCTCTCTCTCTCTCTCACATAAGGAAATACCTACGTCATCAGCATACAGCATTCCAGGGATATCGTCTTTCCTCCAAAAGGCTCACATGGATGAGCTCCTTACTGTTCCAAAAAATTTCTTTGCTAGGTAATCATGTCTACTGCACATCGTAACTCAAAAATACAATGAACTTGCTGATCTTCTCTGGCAGCTGCTGAGTTATATCAGAAGCTATGCATGTGCTTCTGCTTACACACTCAAACCCTCTACACCCATATACACAAACCTGACCCGCAACATGCTAACAGTTCCGGTCATTTAGTCCTACACAGCACTTCCTAAAGACTCAGAAAAACTTGATTTTTTTTTTTTTTTTTTTTTAAAATGGCCTGCTGCTGTTACAGTTTTGAATTACCACTCACAAATGAAAAGATATTATGACACAACTGAGGAGAATGGATATGCACAGAGAACAGATCACTCAAGTCTGACAGCACAGGGTTCCCATGTGCCTAAAATTTTCATATTGCAGCTGCCTGTTAAGCATCCAACTCTAGGCAAAATGAAAAAATACCTACTCTGTCAATGTGGTTTTAAGTTCATTGTTTTTACACCTTTAGACTTTGTAACTTTGCTTGTGCACCGACTCCAAAGTTCCACTTAAAACACAGAAAAAAGACAAGGAAGCAGATACCTTGATCCTTAAAAGTCTGTGCAATGACAATGCCATCTTCTGGAAACTTTGCAATACTGCATCCTGATGCATAATTCACTGAAAGACAGCACAAAATTGCAGTTTAGACTAAAAATGACACCCCCTACCTTCCTACCATATTTCAGTGAGCTGTTAAAACAAGCACAGAAGAAAACACTCCCAGGAACATTGCTCTGAATTTGCATATTTTGACCATTATGTGTATTCACAGAGAAGGCATTTCTAAGCACAGCTTTCACAGGTTCACCTTTACATACTGCTTTCAAACCTTTCCATTTAGGAGACCGACGTTATATTTTTTAAACTGAAAAGCTTAATCAAATGCCATGAGAAATATAGTATTTCACACTAACAGTCATTATTTGTACTACAGAGAACCTGTCTCCTTCAATTAATGCTGGTGAGCATACAGATACCTCAGCACTGGCACCTTCTCTTTTCACCAAACATTCCAAATGAACTGGTCAGAAGACAGAGATTTGGAAACAACGCTTGAAAACATGAAGTGACTTGGTCAGATAAAAAGAAAGACTGGTTAGACCTAGAAAGTCTGAGAAGAGTAAGGTCACAGACCTGTGGCCTAACCACAAAGTTTGAACTTGAAACCAATCAATCATTCATTTCAGGGGGAACAATTCAAAAGACTACAAGAACAGGAATTTACAAAACATCTCAGGATGTTGTGATGCATGTCTAAATTGGCATATTCCAAGGAAGAAGTCCCCATCAATTTTCTTCCTCCAAAATTTCAAATTTCCACGTAATTGCAAAATTACAACCAAAGGCTTCATCTTGGCAACTAATAATTATAGTCCAGACAAATACAGACACACTCCAACAATAGTCTTCAAAGTACCACATCTGGAATGCAAGCCTAAACTGAGGACATTCATTATCTGGGCTGAAAATTTTTCAGATAACAGTCTACAACGGAAGTAATCATTTAAGCATGCCTATGAGACTCTTTTCACTGAATTTGAGTGGTTCCCTTGACTCTCACTCAATCTCATTCTTACAGAAAACTGTTTTCCAAACAACACACTGTAGCCTGTGTAGGCAATGGACTCCAATACTCACTTTCATGATTTGCCATGGTAAAATCACCTTCGTACAG
>WAAD01021161.1:231-15718 GCA_013389945.1 Fregata magnificens | reverse complement strand
AGGACACTAAAGACATAAGAGTGTCCTTTTGGTCTGATCTATAGTCTGTTCTGAATCAGCATTTCCCTTCCTTTCAAATCACTGCTTTGATAACTATTCCGTGACTCTCCCATCAGCTGCTGATATTAAGACAGAGTCAGTTTGATACCTAAAGTTTGGTAATCACTACAAAATTCAGTTAGCCAGGCCTTCTGCATGTGATATAAATTCTTGTTAATTAAGAAATACGAAAGTTTTGCTGTTGCCATTCTGGCAATGAAATAGATAAAACTGCAAGAAAAAAGTTTAGTATTTTTAATACTGAGGACCAGACCATCAGCAGATGAAAGGACCTGGTTCAGCTGTCTTCAGCGCTCTGTTGACAACAGCCTCTCTTGTTCAGATCGTAACAAACTAAGCACATGGACGTGTGACTGCCTTGCTTTTCAGGTGCTCTTATTCTAAACTGACATAAAGCTTCAGGTACATAGGATATGATTTTATCATTGACCTGAGCAAAATAACTTGTCTACTTCTTCACAGAGAATAAAGCACTCCTCCTTTTGCCCCTGCCTACTCATCTGAGGAAACATGGAACAAAAATCAGTGGCATAAAGCCAGGGATACTGTGTGAATGCTAGCCAAATAAGCTTCAGCAGAAAAGGTTTCTCCCTGTGTTTCTTTGTGCCGTCAGATCCCACTGAATTCTAGGCTTACTGCTAGGTTACTAAATAATGTTACAGCTAAGAGAAATCAGGCTGGCAAAAATATTTCATTTCAAAAATATTACAAGTGAAAATCTTATGAAAATTTCTTTGTACTTTGTCTCCTTCCAAAAGCAGTATCATTTCAGTGCGAGGTAGTCACAGGTTGCAATACTGCCATCTTTTTTAACAATTTACTAATTGCTAGCAGGTTGCCAGATTTTTATACAACCTTAGTACAATACATTACTTTGTAGTCTATTCACTCAGAATGGCTGAAAACATAGTTACCAGAGATCACCCTAGATTCTTGGTCATCTCTGTTTTCATGTTTCAGCGTGACTCACAGATAAGTGGTGAGATTTGGTATATGTTTCATATACCAGCAGAAACAGTCTTTATCACTTTAGTATGAATCAGAACTGAACTTACATGACACAGCTAACTACTGAAGACTTACATATGCTTTCTAAATAACTGATTTTCACAAATTAGAAAATACCCAATGGGCAAATAATGCACCAGATTAACCACAGCTATGTATCTGTTCTCTAACATGGACCAGCACCAGAATCTTTAGAACAAAATTCAACCTACCAATATAGACTGCAAGGGTAAAGACCAAGATGAAATTCTCTTACTCATTGTACTGTGAAGCAGAACAATAGTCTCTTTGCTCTCTTCTTCCTTTGTATTCAGTGGAACATTAATAGATTTGAACTCATAGTTCATCTGATTAAATTACTGCAATTTTACATACACTCAGCAGTACAAAAAAAGCACAAAATAATCACTGAAAACATACCAACTACATTGAAAGAGGAAAGGTGATCTTATGGAACAGCTGGTCATAGCCACCTACATTGTTAACTCTCTTAGGTGTTTGCAATTGCCTTGATCTCAAGTCTATGGTCAAGGACCCTGCTATTGCCAATCTAATTGTAATGTGACTGCTCACAAAGATAGGGATTTTAACCACCAGTGGGAACATTCTGCTTCTACCAGCCTGGACTGACTGTTGAACATTTACATCTGTTATAGTCAAGACAAAATTTTCAGTAGTAGTGACCTCAGCCATACATTGCCCCTCGGATGAACTGGGTGCAAGTTTTAAGTAGCAATTTGTTACTCATCTGGTTTGCTTCTGGTGCTAATGACACCTGGCCAGCTTGTACCAGGTGTGCTTTAGTTTTTTTCCTGTTGTAGAAAAAAGTTCTTCTTTCTCCAGTTGATTTATAAAAATCAAGGAATGCTAGCTAATGCCCAGCTCTTGAAAAATGCATACCTGTGAGTTATTCTGCCCATACATTTTCTTCCTTGCCTCCTGCTGACCTCAGACTTCAACAAGATACTCAAGTATTTTCAGGGCCAGTCTACTGACTCTGAAGGGAAAAAAATATAACCGACTTACTAGAGTGGTGTCTGTTACATAAAACAATGCATTTGAAGAAAGAAAATATCTGCCTATTATAGTCATCTTACCTTTTACTTTGACAAAATTTTAGAGCACAGTGTAACTTGGAAGTGGGGAAGGTCTCTTTAATGAGTGTGGAATAGCACTCTTTCATCTCAAAAGACAGGTTTATGGAGGAAAGTGCACTGCTACAGTCTGATTTTATGACTTCACTGTCAAAGGATATCAGGCACATATTTCCTGAAGACTGCCCTCATTGGCTTCACATACCTCTTGTTACATTGAATAAATAAAGAGAAAACTCTAAACATTCGTACATATACAGCACATGGATTCTGTGTGCTCCTGTCTCACTCTGCTGGTTGCTTAGCTTGAGAAACACAGCAAAAAAGGACAAAAACTATTGAGATATGTCAGTGCCCATGACTCAAAACAAATCATTTATCTGTCACAGCCTACTCTTTCCCATGGTTTGTTATTTTAGGTGCTAAATTTCGAGTAACAATTATGGTTGACAATGTACCAGTAGTAAGCAGTGAAATAACTGACACACAGTTCGTTTTCTTTGGAATTACTCTAGTAAGAGTGACTTCACACAAGCACAGTCAACCTTTCAGAGGTTTCTGCAAAACACTACTTTGATCAGCTGAAAAATATGACCTCAGCCAAAATAGCATAATATATATTATTTGGGAAGTCTAGCACTTAATTGTACTTAATGTGTCTGCAAGTTCTACCCATTAAAAAAAAAATCAAACCAAAAATTACTACTGAAAGATAAAGCATCACTAGGGAAGGGTAAGCGACTGACATCTTTGATCTTCTGGCTCATCTGGCGCAGCAGGAAACACTAAGAGTTCCTGAGGAAAAGCCCTACACACTTCGGCAGTTTGAACCCAAAGAAAGGACAGCAGCCACTCCCAGAGCAAGCTTCATGCCAAAATAGATGGTTTCCTCAAAAAAAAAAAATGACTCTGGTTGAGTTTGTGGGGTTTTTTGTTGGTTTTGGTTTTTTTTACCCTAAGTTGTTGTTTCCCAGAGTTAGGTGTGTAAAACTGAACATAAGCTAACACTTTTTGCTAGGTTAAACTCAGAATGCCACACTTGCAGCACTCAGCTCTTAGTCATGCACTGATTAATATCACATCTGTTTCTGTTTTGATCTGCCATTTTCTTTAATATTGCCTTTAAGAAAAAGAGAGGGTCATCACAATTAAGTTTTTCCTGCTGAACTGGTGAGCACTGGCACATATGCAGACATTTCCCATCCTCATTACAATGAAAAGCAGAGAGTGAATTTAAGCTACATGTAGATTCATACATGAAAAAATGCACCATAAGTATTCTTTACCACTTTAAAGTTGTCATGTGTTTTTCAAGATTTCATTTTTCAGATGATCGCAGATGGGAAAAAAAAAAGTGTGATTCCTTAAAAAACACAATTTTGAGGCAAGAATCTAAGTATCCATGATGCAGCATGGTTCCTACTGATATCAACTTAAGATCTGACTGTATATTGAAATCTTGTTTCCATTTTAAAAATTCTGAACTCCCGAAGTGAGTGCAGAGACTATCCAAGGGACTTCATTCAGTCACATACGAGTGAAAACGACTCTCCTCAGTCTATCACCACAAGACAAGAGAATCTGAAACAGGAATAAAAGGAGAGCTTGTTTGAGAAGCTACTGATTAACAGTACAGAAGTATCAGAGCAAAAAAAGTGCCTCATCATCTGGTATAACACCTCTCCAACAAGAGAAGATTAAAACAAAAAAAAAAGGTCCTTTACTGTTGTCTCTGGCAGAGAAACAGATACTTTTGCCTTGATGGCTCTGCATCCACTTGGAGACCTGAGCTTCTTTAAAAACATCTTTTCCTTTCTCCCCACATTCCACTTTAGCAGGAGGACGTTACTTCATGTCACTTGATAAAGTGCATACGTAGAGGGACAACCATAAAAAAATCAGGCCTCCTTGTTTTGATCTACTTAAAAGTATTGACTTCAGGATAGGTGAGAGCATGCTCTGAGTCATGTTTCCTTCAGTAATTCGGGTTAATCACATTTCTAGTAAAGGTGAGATCATCCAGATAAATAAATGCAAAGGTAAAATATTTTTGTTTGGTCTGAATGGCAGAGCATCTCAAGTCAGAAGATGGGAAACGTCTGCTATCGGTTAAATTACAGTTTTA
This sequence comes from Fregata magnificens, assembly GCA_013389945.1. NCBI lineage: Eukaryota > Metazoa > Chordata > Aves > Suliformes > Fregatidae > Fregata > Fregata magnificens. The sequence goes on along the minus strand of WAAD01021161.1, from coordinate 11,431 downwards.
TCAGACTTTTGATTTTCTCACTTTAGCTAGTGCACAAGTAGCCTCACCTTTTTAAAAGGCACAAGGAGGAGTACAGATCAAAGCCTTAGACAGATGTCATCTCACGCTGGTAGTTTTCCTCTGTATTTTGCAGTTGACCTGAGTAAGAGTTACTTTGTAGATCCACAAAAGGGCATTTAATACCGTAAACAGAATTACAAAATATTTCACACATGTAAAATGAAAATGTTTTAAGTGTAATCTGTTTCTGTGTTCACTTGCAATCACTAAATACGAACCAATGCTAGAGAAGGAAGAACAGAAATGGGCTTGGAAAGAATAGTACCATTTTGATTGTGGTGCTCCACGAGAATATTCCACCATGCATACACCTTCTTTCATCAGGTGTTTCCATAATTCCATCCATAGTGCTGTTTCCCCAATTCTCTAACCACAAAGCCATCTTACCCAGGAAACAGCATATGTCAGCATTCCCTCCAAATATAAGTAGGAATTTCTCCTCTTTTCTTACCACATGTAAATGCTTTTGAAGAACTCTCACCTATTTCTCTGTTTTCATTTTGTCCCACCAACTTTTTCCAGCCTCAGTCAAGGCAGATTTCTTCACTTCCTACCCACTGGTATTTTTCACCTGCTTGAAGAAATCCCTTCTCTTATTTATCAGTCTGTGTTCTTTCATCTTCCACGCAAGCAGACACCAGTGGTTCTCCTTGCTTGCTCTAAATCTCCCAAGCTCATTAGTCCTCTTCTCCGCCCTTGATCTTCATCTTCTTCACCTCTGTGATTGTCTTCCATGTGCTTTCTGATATCTGTGACTTTTGAAAACCTTTTCCCTTAGCACTGCAGTACTTCTGCTTTCTTCTGTGACCATCTCCACATGATCCTCTAACCCTGCAGTATTTCTTGTTATTGTTGTAAACTGCTCACCTCGTACTTTGCTTGCAGGTCTGTCTTCATTGGCTTCTGAGGAATCAGGCTATTTCTTTTGTCCTTTCCTGATCAAGATGCTCTACCTTTCTGCCTTCCGCTCCATGAGTCATCCTCCTTTGTTTGTTCCTGTCCACCTCTCCGACACATTGATCCCAGAGCTTTACTAAGATATAATTGATCGTATCTCCCTCTTCCCATTTAGTGAAATCTAAGTGACCAAACTTCCCTGTCTTTTCTCATCAGCTGTTTTTATCATGAGCAAGAAGTTATTGTTCTTATAATTCTTTCTAAAATTATGAAATTATATTTGGAGAGTGATAACATTGCATTAAGCTGTCTCCTCTATTAATTAAGAGGACTAGCATTTTAAAAAAATTATCCACCACAGTTTCCTGTTCAAGCTCACCAGAAACTTTTTATAGATAATGAAGAAAGAAATAGGGTTTACAATTGTAATTCTAATTTCATGCTATATTTGTTCATGCTTTTAGGGCTGTAGCTATTTGGAAAGTACTGCAGAATATTATTTCATTAGGTCATTTCTACTGCTATGAAGAAAAAATCTTGCTGTAAGCTTTGGAGACGGACTGGAGACAGCTATACACACAGTAGTGATGCAACATTGCCCACTCTGTATTTCAAGTAACTTCAACTCTTAACTTAGGGCTAAAGTGATGAATCAATCTCTGTGTCTGCTCAATACCCTGACCTCTTTCTTTAGACAACACAGGCTAGCAATGGGGCTTCTGAAACACAGACACCTATGCACAACCACCTGATTGTGCCCCCAGTTAATTCATTTTTTTTTAACCTCTGTAACAAGGCCACAATAGTTTATGGAACATAAACTCTTCAAGCTGATATTAACATGATAGAAACACTAACAAGATACAGTGATTCCATGTTTCTGGCTAAAATATTTTTAGCTGAGCTATATGAAGACACAAACAATACCAAGGACACCCATTCTCGGTCAACAAGAGACTTTTCATTGACTTGGAGCAGGTCCTAATTAGTTGGGAACAGCATGTGTGTGCTCCAGCACCCAGGGGATGAAACGGTTTGTTAGCAGAGCACATGGTTTTGATTAGAGGTCTAATGAACTAACGCCTCAAATCAACAGGAAATGCAGCATCTGGTCAGCGTTTCATTGCTTCCTTAAGCCCCAGCCACACCTTACTACCCCCTCCAGGTCTCTTATGCTATATCCCAGTACACAAGAATGTTAAGAAAGCAGTTATTTAGAAGAAAAAAGTAGATATTAATATATTAATTACTATAAGTGAGACATGGGGAAAGAAGCGTTGCTGTTTCAGATATTCTATGGAACAAGTTTCTGCTAACTGAGGCAAAAATCTGAGGTCTTCTCTAGTTTTAACTGTCCAATATTTTCTTCAGCATGTTCTCTAAATAATTGACCAGAGTTAATGATGTAAAACACATTTATTCATTCATAAACCTATTTGTATTTATTAGTTGTTGAAGTATTCTTTACTGACATTTACATGCTATAACACATTGGGATGGTTGTAGCTGTGGCAAATAATTTTACTTGGTTTTTACAGGGCCTCCCTACCCAAAATTCTAATTAATAGGGATTCCTTATTTCCACACAGCTTGTCAGTTTGATTATTTAAGTACTTATTCAGTGTACTAAAGACCCTAATCACCCCTTCAAAGCATGCAGCTCTATATAAGGCCTCCAATGTCTGAAATACATAAGGATCATCATCATCATAATAGCATGGCAGCTGTGCTTCCTATAAGCCAGAAAAGTTGGTCCTGTATACAACAGACACACCTCAGCTACTGTGTGCCATCTGCCTAGTTAGCGGTTAGACAGCCACAGCAGATAGAAACAGCTGCTCCTGACAATATGAAAAACATCAGTACTTCCTTAAAGGCTTTGGCAATGTGGATAAACAATTTCAGTGAAAAGAATATTTTAAATTGCTACAAATTTTCGATGCAACTGCTATTATGCATTGCACCACAACAAAGTGATTATGCTCAGTAGAATGGATTTTGTTCAGCAACTGTAAAAGTGTTGAGGGGGTTTTTTTTGGTTTTGGTGTTTTTTTTTTTTTTCCCCCCACAGTTTTACAGAATACCAGTTAACAAGGCTACGAGACTATTGTCCTGCACAAGGAGGTTTCATGGCACACTACGATAATTTACAGTGCCTTTTTTCTATTTTATTCTTTCAAGTAAAACAATTTTTACGTTCATGAGTTTATTGTGGACTACATCTTGCACTATTTATTTAGGTCATTTATGTAAAGACTGGATTTCCGAGAAACCTCAATACTGTGTGTCTGGTCTACAGCAAAATTATTATTTACAAGAAAACAAAGCATTATTATACTGAACTCCCTACCATCACGGGGATGGGAGGGTGTTTGGAAATGGGGGGAGGTGAGGCAATCCTTGCTCTTGGCAGCCATGTGTTGCCAAAAGGTGAATTTTACTATGAATAAACATGTTAAAATGCAACATGTAGAAGGATGACAGGCTACAGAGGATGGATGAATAGATATACACTACACACACAGTTCATACCTACACAGTTTTTCTCTTCTCCCTTGTTATTCCTTATGAATAAACAGTAAAGCTCTAGGTGTCTGACTCTGGAATGAAGCTGCCCATTCAAACTGGGGGCTCTGTGCCCCCTTTGGAGGTCAGAACCCTCCCCTCCTTGCAGCTGGTTGCAGACAGGAGGAGTGGAAGATACAACAGCTATCTCTCACCTGCCTAACCATGCATAAGGCAGCAGACGTTGCGTGGTGTCCCTCGCCACCTCCTTCCTGTCTGAGTGGTCACGCTCTGAAGATGGAGTAGCAAATTACTATAAATAGGCCCCAGCAGTGTTGAAGTCAGGCATGGAAAGAGTTAGCAGTACAGACTCCACCTCAGAAATTGATAGGGAAATAAAACCTATTTATATTAAAAAAAAAAAAAGAATGCTGTCTGGAAACATAACACAATTGCTGTTTTATATTTTGTATGTATTAAACTTTCAAGCTATCTGCAATAAATGTGAGGTTTGATATTAATTGTGAACAGATCAGTAATTGGAGGCAAATTAATGAGAAACCTGCTGTCACATTACAGCATACGTTTTTAACGGATGTCTTTAAACATTTGGACAAAATATCTATATATTTTTAAATGGTAATTCTTTAACTGGTAAACGCAATTATCTAACTCTAAAGCAAAAAATATAAAAGGATAAAAATGGACTGAATCAAAATATTCTGTCATTGCCATATAGAAGCCACCAGAATATCTTTTCAACAAATGAAATTATTCTTTATTTTATGCTTTTAGAAATGCATTAGTGTAATTGCTCTGCAACAAATTACCTTCTGTGCTATAAGCGTGGCTACAACATCCCTCGCATGTACATCAATTGTGCATATTGTCATGATGTTCTGATGATCACCAGGGGTGAGTTCCCCTAACAGCATGTTTATAAGGGCATTCAGTTGAGCAATCTGCAAAATAATTATATTTCAATGGAGATATTACACTGGGGGGCGGGGGAGGGGAACTATTATATGTCAAGTGCTAAATGGAGCAGTTATAGAACCAAGACACATTTATTGGTGCTTTTAATCAAAGCAAATAACTTTTGCAAACTAATAATGGTGTTGTTTTCTTACAATTTTAATTTGATTCCTTAATAACAAAAATACACTTTTCAGCTGGTGCCCAGAAGTTAATTTCAGAACAGATAAATACTAGTCTGATACTGCACTTGGAATGCTAGTCTGAAACGGCACACATGATAAAGCTACTAGATGTTTAAAGTATCGCATGTATACTTTTAAACACCACTTCCAAAATAGTCACAATACATGTCAAGTTTACTACAGGAAATGTGGAGGGTGTGGCAGGGGGGAACCAAAACTATTTGGGGCCTGAGTACCTTGGACATGATGTCTCCTTTGTGTCAGAGGAACATGAAAAGCAGGATCCCTGAACATCCTCCTTCATTAGACTACTATGTAATTCCCCATCCTGATGGGAATGGTGACACTGAAAAGGTGTCCCAGAGTGCCTGTTTTCATGGCCCTGGAAGCCACTGGCAGTTACCATGAATTAGATTTATTCCAAGGCATTCAGACATTTTTATTAAAAAAAGTGATGTTTCTGACCAAAAACAATAAAGTATTTGTTGGGGTTTTTTGGGGGGGTGGGAGAGAGGGAGGGGGGTGGGGACACTGGAACAGTCCTTCTAAAGTCCACTTGCTACTAAAATAACAATAAGCACAAATCTGCTTATTAAATGGTTGCAAGACAAGTCTTTCCGACAGAGCCTGCCAAAAATATTAAGGCACTGATTTTGCAAAGCTGATTCATGCAGAATCCCACCTTTGCCAACAGAGGAAAGTTTGCACTGATGCAAGAAACAGCATTTTAAACACACATCCTTAGTAGATTGATACAGTGACAAGTAGTGTAACATCTTCTAGAGATCACTAGATTTTGCATTCAAATTTTGTAAACCACTAAGGTGTCACAGATTTGATTTACACCATAAGACTTATGTCTTCTCTTAAAATCACCATTTTTAAACATTTTGTGTACAGCAGGTTCACATACCTACTTGTAGTTGCAGTCTTTCAGATGATTTCCAACCATTCTTCCAGATTCTTGAAGGAAATTTCAGCATCCTCAGCCCACCAAGTCTCAATATCCATCAAAGCATTTGTGTTGAATGGTCAAATAACCACTGATTTTGTAGTTTATCCTCATGTGCTGCTGCAACTTCCATAATTTTTTTACTGGAAAGTTGCACAGATTTCCTTCTCAATACGTTAGCAAATACTCTACCTAATGTAAATACTATTTTCTCTAATGTTATAGAGAAGCGATTTATATGAAAACCATTACAAAACATTATTAACATCACAGACTTTGTCGTGCTGCTTCTGAAGATCTGTCTTGCCAAACCTGCTTCCTCGCAAAACACAAAACATACAGACCTGAAACCTGTGCAGGCCAGATGACGGCACTTCAGTGCCCTGGTGGACAGACCAACCTCTATCCTACCTCCAGGCTCCAAGTTTGAGTTACACTGTGAAAGACCTCCATCTTGTAAAATACACTGTGATCTGCCTGCTTAGAACACAGGTTCATTATGAATAAAAACTTTGGTGTTCTGCACTTTTCACCCAGGCTCCTTTGACTAAAAAGTCCTAATTCATGCTTTGGTCCTGTTATCATGACAAGAGACTTCAGGTTTTTTTAGACCATAAAATTATCTACTGGAGGTACAGATCCATGCTCAGCAAGTCAGACTGCTGACAATAGTTTTGCTTTCTTTATTACCCTTGCAGAGTGGCATGTGAATGTTGTATGAATTTGCAGAGAGCAGGGTGAAAAGAACTGATTTTTGGTATGCTTCTCTTGAATTGTGCCTCCCTCCCCAAGGTCTAGCAATAGACATATAAAAGTTTGTAAGCCTGAGAGAGAGAATTTTATAGAGATTTCACTTAGATTAGAACTCAAGAAGTTCCCTCAAAGGAGAAAACAGCTATAGAAAAAAAAAATGGGGTAAAATCCCTAAACTTCGCTTTCTCTCAGTGTACTGTTTACACGGTAACATGGCTTATACACTTTGCAATGTACAGCACTGACTGGATTTATAGCCTGTGTTTCCTACCAGTATGAAAAGAATTATTTTGGTGGCCTACATCCAAAGACACAGCAGTGGATCACTGTTCATATTACTCAGTGATTGCATATAATTTGGCATCACTGAAACAATCACAGCTCTGAAAAGGTTGAGCTCTGGGCTATTATGAAGACTAAATTAACTCTCATCACTTGAGTGAATGATCCATTCACACCAAGGTCAAAATCACTAGCTGAGCAGCATGGGAAAGATGACACTACAGCTGACTGACCTGCAGTTGTGTATGGATAAGACTTTATTATTCTGACAACCTGAATTTTACTGAAAACATTACATTAGCCACTTACTGTGGAAAAATAAAAATATCTGTGGGGGAAAAAAAAAATAAAATCCAACCCATTCACCTTCCAACTGCCCCCTTTGCTACTTGGGTTCAGACAAAAGTATGAGCACTGTGTGTGAGTGACTGACTGAAGTTGCTGAGGCAGGAATGAAAGTTCAGGAGGAAAATGAGGCGAGACTTTTCTTGGTTTCCTCTTGGATTCTCTTAAACTAGCCTCTAGATCAGACACTTGAGTGCACTGGTGAGACAGGAGAATAGGGAAGAAAGGAGGTTAGCAGGTGATTAAGAGAAGCAGAGACTAGGGTCTCCCAAAGAATACAGATTTATTCTTCTGGAGGAAGAAGGGTTTTCTTTTTATTAGTTGTTCTTTCCTTTTCTATCCCCAATTTGAGTTGATCAAACATGAAATCTCCATGTGGTAGGACAGTCTGATACTGTTTTTTCTGAATGGTAATTAATAGTTAAAATAGAAACCTTCTTGCAGAACAAAGCATTTTTCTAAAAATAGCCACCTTAAAAGGTCAAATCTTTTACTTTTGAGTCATTATTAATCTCTGCATCCATCTGCACTGCCCTAAGTTAAGTTCTGATCCTCTGTGGCTCACATTCTCTAGGCAGCCCATATTTCAGATTGCACATTGCTGTGTGATTGTGGAGTATCCTGTTATTAGTGACAGTGGCCGAACTACAGGAAGACAGCACAGTATGTCATGGGATATACAGTCAGGCAGAGACACAGGTCCCGCTGTGGAGGAGTGGGAAATAAAAATAAATAACTACAGTTTCCAGTATAAGCCCAGGGGTACCAACAGCACAAGCTGCAGAGCTACCTCATCACTGGGACCTCTGCCTCATGCCACTCCGCAGTAAAGGCTCAGACAAAAGTGGCTGCTATTTTTGATCCAACATTATATAGTTTGTTTTACTTTTCCTGACAGGAAGTTTACCCAAAGCATCATTTTCCCACAGAAAATGTTAATATCTTTTTTTTTTCTTTTAGTGTGTGTGGGGGGGAAATTGACTAATTGTTTTTGATTGCCCAAACTCTTCCTGCTCCTCTCAGGACCCTAGGCTGCATGTCAGGAGATTTTGCCTAAACCTCAGTACACACTGGTTCTGGCTCCTAAACCTAGGTCAATTTGGTTATGCTGGCTCCTCAGACTTACTAAATTATTTCGTTTCTGCTGTGTGAGGATACTTTCAGTTAGAAAGATGAGTCTTTACATTCTGAGATTACTAAACTAGCTTCAAACTATCTTCCCATCACCTTTGCATACAATTACACTTCAGTGAGCCTCAGGGAGAGAAAGAAAAGAATGCAGACAAGAACCGTGCTTTGTACAACTGGCAAACTGTTCTGGGATAACAGGATGGACAACAAAGATTCACATTTTCCCTCAATACTGTCTAATTGGCTGTGACCTCAGGACTTCTAATAGAAGCTTGTCCTATTAGAAGGAGCAGATAGTGTGGTCCAGACAGGAGTCTAAGGTTTCCAGAATTGTTTGCTTCATATCTTTCTAATTCAGCAGAACATTAGGCAAGAAAATACACCACTCAGTAATCTGACCTGTTCTTCACAAAACACAGGGCTTTGAAAAGTATGTATAACTGTTGTTCATACTGCCAGATTCTTATTCTCATCAAATTTTAGGTAACGTTGTCAAATAACGTCAGTACTTTGCAATCTGTTGCTAGACATTGAAGAAAGCTGCAGTTAGAATAATTTTCATTTGGCTAAGCACAGCAATTAAAGAACACAATAATTCAGGATGAAAAGTTTCCCTGCTTTGAACCATTTCCCTCAGAAATTATTTTCAGTAAAACTACCACAGAAAGGAAGCGTCATCATGGAGGAGTGAGACTCCCAGAGTCATTCTGGTAACACCCGAGTAAAGAAAATTAGGAAAGCACTTTTTGGAACTATTTTTAGAAATACTACAGTTGTAGTGTTAGAAATAGAAATATTAGTTGTTATTGAAGGAACCAAAGCAGCCTGAGGGTAATGACAAATGAAACCAAAACCAAACAAAATGAACAGAGCCACGTCATTCTTCTACTTTCTCTACTGCAATCTTTTTATACAATCTAACTGTCTAAACAGGTGTTTGAGATCGTCAGAGGAAAGATGCTGTAAAATCGAAAGTATTTCTATTGTTTTAAGGTCCTCTGTGTTTCCAAAGTGTGTATAAACCTTAACTACTAATCCGCAAAAGAGCTCTAGGGACTAGAATAATTCCCATTTTGCTGATATACAAATAAGTTAAACCATTTGAGCACATACGCACAGCTGGCCAGTCTTCAAAATAAGAAATAGTTGCTTCTGTCTTTCTATTGCACATCTGAAGTGCGTGTATAACAAAATCATTCTGTTGGTAAACGGTTCACCAGTAAGGACATATTTTCTCCAGATGGATTCATATTACCTTAAATCGCAGTATTAAAGCCAGTTAATTTCTGCAAAATATTCTTGGTCTGTCAATTTCTAAATAAGAAGTTCCTTGAAAGTTACATTGTCTTTATAAGATATTAAAGTTATCTACAGGATTTGAAATGAACGCATTGCACTGGAGACAGAAGACTTGTAAGTGCTTGTTTCCAAGAAAGGCTAGTCCAACATTAAGAGCTCTGGCCCAGGACTTAAGAGATTTGCTCTCTCACAAAAGTTCTGCAGGCGACCTTTGATGAATCACAGACTTTTTTGGTTCTCAGCTGTAAAATGGAGATAATATCACTTTCCTATCCACAGGAGCTCTTATGAGGGTGAGTAAATATATTTCCTGTATTTAGAAAGATTAGGAGATATCGAGATATACAATAGGAAGGCTTTTCCTGTGGAAACCAAAACCTATAAAGAGTTTGTGTAAAATTCAATAGACAGTTTCTGTTCAAACACTTGGGTTCAAACAAAGAGTTGCATTCAAACAAAATCATATGATAGACTCCTATTCAGTTTTCTCCCCCGAGCAGATCTCAGCCATTGTCTCACCAGCCTTTGGAAAGTGCCCTGACTACTAAGACATTCTTAAATTCCACTTTGATGTTACCCCACACTGTATAAAATATTTAAATACTCAGTGACCTGCTCCTTATGCCCTAAATCAAAGTGAAATTTTCATCCTACTATGAAAAACAAAGATTTCATTTTGGCCCAAGCTAAATCAATTTTTGATCTATTCACCAAACCCCATATTCGTAATTTCTGAGTTTAACTTACTTTTTTTTGGCAGAGGAACACATGACTTTCTAATATAGATACATAATGACTGTCTATAGCATTCTAAATATTTGTTTAGCATTCTTTCAGCAAGCATCTTTCTCCAGAAATTAAAATAGTTGAATATTTGCAGAGTGCAAACAGTAGGGGACTCCAACAGAGGCAAAGCAAATGAAATTAATAAGTGAGCAAATATTTTTGCCACCTGTCCACTGCTGATATTTATCTTTCACCACTTGCTAGGTAGGACTTGTTCTCTACAACCATTTAACAATCAATTAGACTTCTAATCTGAATGGGAATTCTCTGGAACAAGAGTGTGAACAACATGTGACAATCTAATTACTTAGAAGAACTTCTGTTTTTGAAACAGTTCCATACTATTTATTATCTTACTTTTTATCTTGTCTTTACTGCTCCAGCCACAGGTTCTTGGTGTGACCAAGCAAAAGAAAGAAGAGGAGAGAAACAAAAAGTAATATTATTTTTTTTCTTTTTAAATAATAAAATGTAAAATTTGTAGGTAGAAAGACAAGAATTGCCCCTGGATCTGGTCTGGGGAGTTCTACATAATAAGAGCCTGTAAACAAAGAATCCTGAAGAAACTGCAGGTAACAGTATAAGAACCCACTACAGAGAAAAACTGGAGTGTTTTCTAGCTGAACTTACGATATTAAAAGTAAGTCCAGCAACCAATTTTAATGTTATCCTATATATATTTTACCTTTAAATGCATTAAATTTTGGATCTACATACATAAATTGAAATGTTTGTTTTGAGCTGGAGGTAGTAGAGCTGAAAACTGTAGACTAGACATTATGATGCTGAGTTTCTGAACTTACTGAGACTAGCTGATGGTGTCATTCTGTTGTTCCTTAGAGAAAAGGTGAAGATGTCATATAGACATAATGTAATGAGACTGACTTTAGAATTCGTTTTCAACTGAGTATTTGAATTTGCACAAATATTCATCATTATGTTTTCAGGCTACTCAAAGAGAATGGAAAACAGATTGACGCAAAGCAGATTACTCCCAAAAGTACTCTCTTGACAAAGAACAAATACAAGT
>WAAD01021160.1:183-15687 GCA_013389945.1 Fregata magnificens | reverse complement strand
TAGGAAAAGTGAACAAACAATAATAGCATTATTGTATTACGTTACTGTAACAAAGTAAAATATGATTAAAAGAAAAGTGACTGTTTAAAAACAGATTAAGGAGGCAGCATGAGAAAAAATAAAAACCAATCAGAATACAGAAAAGATAAAATAGGGAGCTTCATCTTATTGTCTCATCAGCCAAGAACAAAGATATAATTTATGAAAAGTAAAGGCAAAATTAAACTTTTGGAAAAAGAAAGAAACCAAGTAGATTTAATTTGTGGAACTCCCTGTCACAGTACAAGACGCAAAGTATTTGGCAAAATATACAAAAGAAATCAATCTCAAACTATGTGTGTGTGTATATATATATTCCACATATATATATATGCATTATTCATATACTACATATAAAAAAATATAACTAGTCTGGGTTGGAAAGACATTGTCCCTGTTGAAAATCAGTACTACCAATTGTGAGTTTTATTTCTTCTTCACTGGAGTAACCAGTACTGGGGGCTGACAGACAAGATATGGTATGAGTCACTACTAAAAAGCTGTTTTTTCAAGACAAAGCAGGTAAAAAGGAAACTATTTTTCTGTATATGTTATGCAGACAAAGCCTTAACTAAAATGTGATTTTGAATTTATATTTACTTTCATGGAAATTATTCATGTGAAGAATTTACTTGTAGACCACCTAATTAATACAGTTGGGAGGCAAAAGATAACATAGAAAATACAGAAACAGTTGTTCAGGGAACATATGTGGAATTCGCTACATCTTCAGAAAAATAGTGTGCATTTTCTATGCCTTCAGTGTACTGACTTTAAGATTCAACAGAGAAAGCATATGCTAGAACTTACTCTGATCAAATTAAATACATATACAGAAATGCACTTGGAAAAAAACCCAACCCTCTCTCTTACTCTCTTGGAAAGAAAAGATATTTTCTTTACATTTTTAATCCAGCAAGAAACCTCAGCAACAGAATGGTGAGTAGCTGGGTTGTGAGAATGTGAGCAGCTGCTGTTATTATAACTAAAGGTCTGTCTACGGCTTGAGCCTGAGAGACCACATGTTCGGCTGTCCTCTCATCTTGCCATCCTCACCAATTAACTATTAACATGGAGGGCTGTACACATGCTCTCAGGGGCTCTTTAACAGGCTTCTTGGAGAGTGGAACAACTACACAGCAGGGCTCTGGGAACTGAGTAATGTGGGGTATAAGGAACCCTCAGCAGCTTTGCTCCTCCTAATGACAGTTTTCTCCATAGTTTCGTGCTTAAAGAAGGATACATAAAGTTTAACAATTAAAAAAAAATTAATGCTCTCATTTGTTTAAGGCTGCTAAGCAAAGATTCTGGAAATAATGTTTCTTTTTTCATTCAGAATATTCTAGCACTTACTGTAAAACAATTATGTTAAAATTAAAAAATCAGTTATTTAAAAAATGAGATATAATTTCAATCCTAACTCCATGGGAATCAATTTATATGGAATTTATAAACAGAAAACCAAAATCAACTTCCCCAGTAAGTTTGCAACAAACAAAAAACTTTGTCCTTCAGTTTGTTTCTTAGAGACACTTCTGGACTTTAAAATATGATCATACCTTTTATTGACATAATATATAAAAAAGGAGTACAATGAAACTGATTGTATGCCCCAATTACGGACAGGTAATTCCAATGTGTAAAAGGAACAATGCTAGTTTTACATTTGCAAATTCTATTCATTGCATTAAATTTTACTCTCCATTTTTTTGAAGGCAAGCTGCCATCTAATATTTAAAAATAGCTAAGTAAGGAGATGGAGGTTTGTGCTGCAAGAGGAATATTCATACACTTTTGACTGCAATGGTAAAACTAGAAAATCAAGTTTCTTTATTTTCAGAACAGTAAGTGCATCAGGTATCTAGATAAATAACATTTGCAGGTATTCAAACACCTTTACAAAATGCAATACATAAGCGAGAGTCATGTGCTTACCTAAGACAGGATTTAATCTAACGATAAACTCATCTACTATGAAAACATTTTGCATAATATGAGGTTTTATCCAGTACTTTTTTACTATAGTCAAATCAAATTAATATCTAAAATTATAGGTTCTCTGTTCACTGTGAATAATAATTTTGCTTTTGTAAGCTACATTACCACTTGCAGAAAAAAAGACTATCTACATTTTTCCTTTTGCTAAAAAAGTTTACTTCCAGAAGATACATTTAAGTCTCCATATAGTCTCAGGAAAGGTGTTGTTAGCAGCTTCTGATTTTGCAGTTGGGAAAATTACTCTGATACCATAACTGGTTTGCTCCTGGACCCAATACAAGGGGATATTAGAATTAAAAGAGTAAACCTGTATCTTTCAATTCCTGGCTTTAAAAACAAGATCACACATCATCATAACGAGCATGACAGATGAAGAGAGTGGACTGAAATGTCTTGTATTGAAACTCTACATAGCATTCTGAAGGCAGTGGAAAAGTGTGTAGGGATGTTGTAAAAAAAAAAAGTTAAAGAAGAGATTACTAGCAGGATTCTCTTTGTTTTTTAGTTTCTGAAATTTTGATAGTTTTTCAAAAAAGACTAAGACCCACATAAGGCATAGTGGTATCTAAGATGGTTTTATGCTTAGGTCTTTGTAGATTTTGCAGCATGACTGTCCCACAAAAGTACAGAAACACTACAGTGAAGTTATGTTTTAACTTTGCCCTTTGAACAAAAAGAGTTTTCAAAATGTCCAAAATTACATTTATTTTCTTACCATAAACTTTACATTTTTGCTAACTGATGTGTCAGCTATGAAACATAGCAAAGACAGCACTCCTACCTGGATAAGGTGAGCGGGCACTGTGATGATGCAGGCTGACAAAGATTTTCTGAGGAGGCCACGGAGAACATACAGAAATTTTGTAAGGCTATGAATATCTTCAGGAGTATCACTGCTACAAATATCATCACCCCACAACATGGAACCCAGACTCTGAATTCCTATCCGCAAAATGTTCTTTCGTTTTTTCTATTAAAAAAAAAAAAAAAGCCACTTGTTATTTTTCAAACATTAAGAGGAAAATGTCATGTAATATATTTAAAAAATACAATTTATAGAATTCATAACCATAATAATTACACAGTTTATGTAATCATAGCTTAATCTCAAATGATCTTATAAAAATTACAAATGGAATGGCATCTTTTCACTGACTGGATATCACACTACGTCAGATAAGCAAGTACAAGTGTAAGAGAAAGCACGGAAATACCAAAACACTAATAATTTGCATTTTTTAACCAGCTAAATGTAAGTATATTCTGACACAAGATCCAATAATATTATGATTTTTGATGTCCTTTCTCTCCTTCATCACTGCCTTAAAAAACACGCAAAAGAATCTTTTCTCCCAGCTCTAAACTGGTCTGCTGGAGGTGCCTGAGAGTAATCAAACACAACTTTTCCCTCCATTTTCACCTTTTCACTGTATTGCTTTCATAACCTGGCTATTCTGTTTGCTTTAGTTTTACTTTTCCTGCTACTTCTAAATGAACAAGGTCGGTGGCCTACCTCACCAACGCATGGCCCTTTCACTATTTTAGAAGTCTCTGTAAGTATCATCTACGTTCCTGTCAACTGCTTCCAACTAATGAAGGAAGGTTTACCCACAGCTATGGAGAAACAGAGTCTGATGGAGACATCAGCAGATTGTCTCTTAAGGACTACACCTTTCTGAAAGTCCTTGACATGAGTGTTTCTGGGTCTGCTTTAGTTAGCTACTAGGTACTAGAATCTAAGCTGTTTTGACATGTAAAATCCTAAACAGCCTCGTGTGTTACCTACCTAAAGACTGTTTGTTGCCCTGCAGTACGCTGGCAGAAGAGCATCCAACAGAGTCAGTGGCTAAAATAAAGCTCCTTTTCTGAAGGGGCAGATTATGAAGCCAGAGTTGTAATTTGTTTATGCAAAGTGTCATCTCTCACGATGACAAACTGCATTTCTGCTTATTTGATGTGACCTTTCCTGGTGATCTTTGAGAAGGATTTTAGGTATATTTGCTATCAACAACTGAGAGAGAGACAATAAGCACCCTTGCTGAAAGACCTCCTGCACAAGGTGATGAAAGATACATTTCTGGAGTTCAGAAGGCCAGCTTTTACATATGTATATATTTATATATCTATAAAATACTAGTTTAGATCAATAAAAGCTTCCAGGTACTTTTCATTACAGCAAAGTGCTTTGATAAACCGTAGATATTAATTTCCACCAGCTGGAATGAACAGTAACTATCAAGCACAAAACATTGCACAGCTGCTCTGGAAATCCAGAGGAAAGGTTTTGACAAGACAAGAGGCTACTCTTATAAATACTTCCTTCTCCATATTGCGTAGACAGAGCCTGAGTTGTGAAACACAGTTAGTACCACATGGCTCTGCATTTATCCAGCTCTCATGGCTTACACAGTGAGCTGATCTGCCAATTCACTTACAATCTTTGTGAAAGCGATACACGCTTTAACTCTGGCGGATTCTTTAGTCTTGGGCTTTGCAGGCTTTTACGCTTTACTTATGTAAAGTTAACTTTTTACACTACCGTATGAAGATCAGGATAATAGTACAGGAAAATACGACACAATCTGACTTCTCTTTATGATGTTTGTTAGGCTCAGATGTTCAGAGTTTTGAAAAGAATAGGAAAAATAGAAGCTAGTCTAATATTCTTTAGTGCCTTCTAATCAGAGCAGATTCACACATTTCTTGATGTGTGTTTAAGCAACAGTACAAAATCAGGCATTTAAGAAAACTACTTTATCCAGCTATAATGAATACTGACCATGCAGAGAAAGTGTTCTGGTATTTCAAGATTTCAGAGCAAACATACATAAAACTTACAGAAACTTTTTAAATGAGAAAAGTATGTTTTTGTTATGAAGAACATCCATGAGAACAACATACAAACAGAAAAAACTGTATCAGAGTACCAGTTCTCTTATTGGAAAAAGGATGACAGATTCTTGTTTCACAATATTAAACCATAAGAGTTGTAAAAGACAAAGTTATTCAAACACCAGATAATATCAGATGTATTTATTTTGGCCAGTAACAGAATTTCTACCAGTATAATTCTGTCAGGTCCACAAGGCCCTGACAAACGGCTTGTTCCATAACTGAAATATAAGAAAAGCATAAGTAATATTCTATAAGAACAAGCCTGCAGTAAAGAGTAGGATAACATTTTTTTTTTAGATATACTACTAGATCTTTTATTCTCTCATTAGTTTGGAAGTTTGGGGTTTTTTTTTTTTTTTTTACCTTTTTCATGTAATTTTTGTAACAATGTTTGCTTTGGCAGCAAGAATTCTGATTATGAAGAATTAAAAAACCCAACTCCAAGCAAACAAAAAACCAATCCCAAGCAAACAAAAAACCAATGCCCCCCAACTTTATTATCCTGAAAGTCACCCAACTTGAGCTCCAAAGTATACAAAGAAATGTTAAGGAAATATAGTTGCCTATGAAAGTTCTGTTGTCAAACACAAAAAAGCCCAAATATTCTGAAACAAACAAGTGCTATTCTGTATGACTTAAAACCATGCTCAATTTATGAAGGATTCATACTTAATGATCAGCAGCAAAGAGTTACTAGGCAGTTTTAGAAAGGATGTAAAACTGATGCTCGTATTTCTAGGTTAGAGGTCATTCGGACCCTGAATTTCCGAATAGATCTTGGCAAAGATGTTCCAGTCAGTGTCAACAAACAGGTAATTGCTTTGGTTAACTTCAACCAAACTCTTCTGTAGCCTAATACCTCAAACAGGAATTATTGTCCTAAGACCCACAAAGTCATGCAGGACAATCAAGAAATATTAATCTATGATGGCCAACAGCAGATGGTCCTATAAAACTAACGTTAACTAATCATACTAGGTCCTAGAGATGCCTGACCATTTTATCAGATGTCTGCTAAACCTCTAATGGTAGTTTTCACTAATTTTCCTGATTGTGTCAAACCTCTGCCAGCTGGGGTGAGTCACATTCTGCTCGCTTTTCTCCAGATCCCTCTTCAAATACTGGTAAAAAGGAGTAGTAAGTCTAAGTAACATTGGCATATTGATGTGAAAGTAGCCAAAAATATCTGAAAGTTTTACCAGTCAAGTTAAACTTTTCCTTTGAATTCAGATCCAACAAGCAACACATACCTAGACCTCCATAGTCTAGAGATTTTGGAAGGATTATACTTCATAGTACAAAAAATGAAGCATTAATGGCATCAACTCCTGTCATTCACAGACGGTGATTACAGGATCTACTTAAAGTCAGTAAGTAAATCTCTTGGAAGTTCACTACCTCCCTGCTACATTTTGGCCATGGCAGTTTTCTCTGAACTTCATGAAAGCTACTGCCAATAGGACCCACCCAAAGGGGAGAGGATTATTTGCGGGGGGGAAGAGCATACATGCACAAACTTCTCAGAAGCTTGTATTATCGTTATATAGAGGAAAGGACACATGTCCAGAAGAATACAGGCTGATCCTTACTCTACAATCTTCATATCTGGCTACTTAAAAAGTACTTCTGAAGGCTTACTAAATAGAAGAGGATACGGAGTAGCAGAGAGGTGACTTTCTCATAGATTTGGAAGATAAAAAGATCCAAGGCATGTTCTGGGCCATAACTGCATTCAACTCTGGACATATTTTTAAGAAGTGTGTATGATATACTGCTTCTAAATGTACAAAATTTGAGTATACAAAGAAAGATGATGCATGGGAAAAAGAGGAATCTTAAAACAACAGAAACTGCTCCAAGAAATCATATGCATTATCTCCCTTGAAACAGAAACAACTATGCAAGCACTAATGGCTTTCTAGATGGATAAACTGGCCTGAAAAAGGACTCTCTAACTTTTAAAGCTTCACCTCAGAAACTTATATATGTCATTTAGCAAACATATACTTTTAAATTCATCTGAGTTAAAGTCCTGGTTTTGCTTTATTGACACTAGCAAGACATTTTCAAACAATGAACAAGTACAGAAAATAACTATCCATGATGTTTAATTTTTCCCCGCTTGCAAGCAAAAAACCCAAAAGTACTGGCTCTGAACAACCTTCATTTTCTTTTACATGTAAAAAAAATTCAGGAAGATACGAAGAAAAATAAGAAACACCAGCCTAATCTCTTCGGTAGGAGGTTGTTTGCTGGCTGAAGGTTGGCAGGGTGTTTGTTTCATTCAGCACTGCTCTCTGCAGCCGGCAAGCTCTCAGGCTTCCAGAGGACCTGTCGCCGTGCAGGAGGAGCATCTCTGCGCATGGTGCCGTATGGTGGGATGACATGCCTGTTGCCATGGCTACCACAGCAAGTGGGGAGAGGTGCCTGTTAGGGACCAATTTACTTCTCCAGACTGGCACTGCCACCAAAGGGAAGGCAAGCTCTCCCATAAATCTCAGCAGAGACTAAACACTGAGCACAAATAACCTAAATCTACACACAAGTGTTCTGTGCAGGTAACGTTTCTAAAACATACTGTTAGATGCAAAAACATCCACTCCAACATCATCTTCCCTGCAAAAATGATTTCTAAGATATTCAGCTGGTAACAGTACACAGTCTTGTGTTATATTCTTTGAGGCTCTCCAGCATCTATACTAATTAACTTCTACTGTAGTAACATTTCTATTGTACAACAATAAAGAGAATTTATTTTCACCAGCTCCAAAGGACTCCCATATTACTGAATATGACAAAGAATAATAGATAGAGCACTGGTCCAATTAGAAAAGGGCTTTCAGCCTATGTTGTTATGCTTAAAATGTTTTTGATTACCCACAGCATGATTTATGAAGGGTACAGGGATCTTTAGAAGTCTGGTAAGCTGTTTTGATTTGTAAATTGAAATAGCTTTCTTTTTTCTTTACTTGTGTTTCAATGCTCGCTACATAAAGATGCACACCATTCAATTAATTAAAAAAATTCATTCCACTCCAGTTAAAACAACATTGAAAAAATCTGAAAGTTTAAGATTAAATGTTCAATCTCAAGAGTCTTGAACACATTATTGCTAAAGCAATAGTTTGAAAAAAAATATTGTAGGGGAAAATGTGTTTTACTTAATTACATTATGTTTGGCAATCCATTTATTAGCTAATTGCACAGAATATGCATTTTACTAACCTTGGCTTACAGTTCTTTCTCGCATGGTCTGCATATCCGCAACAGGTAAAAACTCCAAATGCACATTAAAATATGAACCACACTCCCTATTTACTTTGCTTGTTTACTTTAGCAATGCTTAGAAACAGCTTGTTCCTTGCTACTTTGACCAAGACCTTCTTGTGCCACCCTTGAAAATTCAGAAAGCAACATTAGTTACAGTATTATAGGAGAGTACGAGGGTCTTCAGTACCTGGTGATCAGAGCCATCAAACCCTTCCTGGTAAATGATCCTCTGAATGGACTGAAGCAGCCTTGTGTAAGCACTGTTCATATTACTGTTGGTAAGAAGAAATAGTTTAGTAACACCTTTTAATACCCTCCTATATGACTCTAACAGCTGTATTAAAAACAATCATAAGCAGATGCAGCTCTCAGTCTGAAAGTGTCATATAGAAAAAAGTGTCATAGAAGAAAAAACCCAAAGCTCTTTGAATAAAGTTGACATTATAAGCAGTTGTGATTGCTTCATGTTAACCAGTTCAGTGCTCAGACATTTAGTGAAAGCTAAAATCTCTACAGATTAAGACAACTTAATTATGTCAGGCTCACTTATGTCTAGAAGATTAATGATTTAATATATCAACTTAAAGTTTAAACCATTACAGCACAGTACTAATCTTCTAAAACTGACAAAGATCTACCCAATTGTTATTCCAAGTATACCTAATCAATGCCCTGATGAACAGAGTTGACTTTCTATTACTGAAAATTTTCATACATACAACTGCTACAACAATCAGAACCAACAAAAAATGAGACAACATTTTCACAATTAAAAAGTTCATGTAGTTAATTTGTTTTATTTTTTTTAGTATTTTTTTCAGATACCGCACCAGAGCATAAGATACATTCTGCTACGCTATGGTTGCATTTTGTATGCATATGCTACAGGTGTTATTACTGCTTTATTTGCATCACAGCAGAATTGTGAAGTAGAATTTTTATGCATTATTTAGAAAATATAACACAAAATTTAAAAAAAAGAAAGCAAACTGGTGGCTAAGAATGGATTTAAGCAGACTTAAAACCAAATGAAAGTTCAGCAAATCGTCTTGTCAAAGTGTTAGAAGGTGGAGTCCCTGCACATCCAAAGCACTTCTACAGATATCCATTCCAGCCATGCTCTCCAGTCCACAGGCTAATGCATAAAAAGGACAGAAAGTCCTAATCTTTACTTTAAAAAAGCAAGCCAGTTGTTCACTTTTAAAAGAGACATACCGTTTTCTTAAATTCCATACAGCATACTGCCTTGTGTGTCTGGACTTGATGTAGGTTCCTCACTGCAGCTGAGAGTTTAAGCCCTTCTATGTTTTCTAGCTTCGGCAATTCCTTCTAGTCTCACTAATTACCATCAAGGGTTGTGGATTCAAACGTTCTTGTGTACTTGGCAAATATGACAGGTTATTTTGAAAATTTTGCCTCTAAAAATATTCTTACTTGCTCCAATCATTTTGTATGTCTGGTCTGATAACAGCCCAGGTTGGAAGGGACCTCGAAAGATCACCTGGTCCAAATATTAATGAAACTATTCCCATTACTTTAGTAAGAGCCAAAAATGTTATCCAAATGTATTTTACTAATGAATACCTAAATAAACCCAAATAAACTTGCTTTCATACTTTTGCACAGGAGAGAAGACAACTTTTCTGAGAAGCACTTAAGAGTTGCAAACATCTGTCTTTTACACCACTGCTTTAACTCAGAATTCTACATTTCGTTCAAGAAAACAGTATCAACCCAAACCCAACCCCCCCAATGATATATTTAAGTTATAAACATCTACAATCAAAAAAGTCATAGAGTCATAATAATTTCAAGTTTCGAAATACTCAATGTCAGAAAACATTAAGAGATGACTCTTCTCAGATATAAATAAAAGGGAGAGTTTCCAAATTAAACTCTGTTTACTTGTTTTCAGATTTAGTACCCTACTGGTTAAACTGATGTACCTTAATAATTTAATACTCTCTATGAAATTCACAGCTGAAAATAACTGGCAATATATAATCTCAACAGGACATTTAACATGTAAAGTCTGCCTTGCTATACAAAAAAGAGCATCTCAAACAGAAAAGAAACAGTAAATTTTCTCATATGAAGTCAATTACTTTCCTAGCGTTTAGTTGTGAAAGGAATGGCTGTTAAATGTTATACCTATACTGTCTTGCAGGTGTCAGTTTACAGGGTAGCTGGAGGGGAAAAGGGCCTTAGCCTCCACGCTACCCAAAATGTGTTCTCCCTCCATGTTTTCACATTATCGCAACACACACACACACAATCCTTGTTGCTTACACAGTGCTGCGATTTCTTCCCAGTTTTGCCAGAGCTGGAGAGAATCCACAGCACTTCACAATAACCAGAAGCATTCGTGTATCCTTTTGGATATTCCTTTATCCTTTTGGAAAAGATAGAAACTGCTGCTCACCAACATTAGGAAGGAGTTTGCAACTATCTTGTAGCCATAGCCAGGAACACAGTATGTGTAATACAAAAAGACGACTGTGGTCTTTGTCACCACAAACTAGCATTTTCAAGTTTGTGTATCTATCACTTATTTTGCTTATAAGTATTACCATGCTATCTATAGAGATGCCAGAGAATATACTGCAATCACAACACTTGCCAATTCCTGATTTGTTACTAACTTGCTTTGAAAAGTTAGTAGATAAAAGAATAAAATACCTAAAGCATCAGTAGAATTAAAGGATCCTAAAATTAAAACAAACAAATAAAAGAGATCTTCAATTAATCCATCAGAAAAAGTTTTGCACCAAAGAAAGAATTAAAGAAAATAATGTCATGCATATAGATTTTTTTTAAATGTAAAAACAGATGCTCCTCTTCTTGCTAAAATATTAATGGTTTACTTGAATTTGAATCATGCTATGTAAATAAGGACATGAAAAATATTGTGGAAACACTATTTATAAAAACAAGTTACATTACCCTTCTGGCAATGTTTGTCATAATATTTAAGGAAGGAAATAAGATATTTCTTATTTTCTAATTTCTAGTCTTTTTTTGGCTTTGTTACTAAACACCATTTAATTCTGATAATGAGTTCAAACAATTCCTTCTTTACTCTTTTTTTTGTTTAGCAATTCAGTAATGGATAAAGCAGGAGCTGGCAAGAAGGTATCCGGGTTACAATGGAGCCTCTGACTTCTCTGTTGATAGTTTCTAAGCAGTTAACAAAGGTTAGGTTATCAAGGGTATGACAAATAGCCTTATTATGTATAAGGAGACCCCATTAGGCAAGACAGCTAAGCCTGTTTTATCTAAATTTATCGGTAAATCTAGACTGTAGATAAATTTATTCTTTTTCAAAAGCACATACATTCTTAAGGTAAAACTTACGAGTATTATTGAAAAACTACAGCTTAATTATTTTAGTTCCCTTGGTTATCAAACTTTCTCTTTTGGTAATTGCAACTGAACAACGAGGACAGAAGTAGAGGGGTAGAAAGTAAGCCTTTTCTGCGATGCACGGAGTTATCACAGAGGATATTTCTGCCTTCCTGTTAAGTACCAGCTTTAGCAATGCAATGAAAAGGACACCAGAATATCCTAGCAACAACTACTGGAAAACAGTTGCTGTCAGCTGCACAACCCTGTTAACCTGGTCCTAGCATTAGGGCCAGGACAGAACTGCCCTTCCCTAACATAAAAAATAATGAGATAAGAAAGAGAAGGTTTATGCCTTCTTTTTGGTACCAAACATCCAGTCCCATTTACTATGTTCTTTAGGAGAACAGACTTCCCGATCTGTTTTCAATTAATGTTTATCATGGGGCAATGAACTTCTACCCATCTTGAGTGATTATCCAAAAGGAGACCCTGTAATCTAATTTAGCCATCAGGTACCAGAACTACAGAAAGGAGAGCAAACACAGTACTCCTCATCTCCCTCTGTCAAAAAGCAGATACGGATACATGTGTGCAAAAACGTAGGAAAGAAAAGAAAGATTGATCCAAACTTTAAGGTCAACAAATGATGTATATAACCTCCAAATCCGATCTTTAATTGCAAAGTAAAAGGCCAGTCAATAACTTAGTTCTGTCTAATCAGTCAAAGAATCTCCTTCCTTTGCAAGTCCATAAAGAAGCCAAGTGCTTGTGTGGATAGGAAGAGAGGGACATATGTATAGATATACATGATTTCTAAAAAGGGCCAAGAGTTTCTGGCTCAAATAAAGCCTCTACATCTCCGATCCTGCAAGGGAAGCACGGTAATTTCTTGCAATAGACATTAGCTACAATTACAGAGACAGTTCACTCCCTGAAGAACAGTTTAAATAAAACAGGTTTCTTAATGTGATGCTAGAGAATTAGAAGCACCAAGATGATTTGGTCCTTTTTACAAATACATGGTTCTTATGGCACAAAACATTATGATAAAGGACCTTGCTTATTAAAAGATGCAGCACTGTTTTTCCAAGGATTGTAAAATATATGTTTATTATAGTCTCTGTCAGAAGAGTATAAGCTGTACAGGAAAACATGGTACATTACTTTTCTTATGTATTTTCTGCTTTAACTGCATAATCTGTTCTTTGTCGTTACATCCCTGAGCGGTGAAGGGAAAGGAGAGCAAAGGATTGTTCTTCTTGTTCCCCACCCCTTCCCAAAGAAAAGAAAGGTGGGGGAAGAGAACGGTTCCAAATTTCAAGGAGGAAAAATGAAACCTAAGGCCTCCAAAGCTAGTCACCCTCTAACAGAAAAAGAAAGGGAAAAGTAAGGCTGGT
Source organism: Fregata magnificens (assembly GCA_013389945.1). Lineage (NCBI taxonomy): Eukaryota > Metazoa > Chordata > Aves > Suliformes > Fregatidae > Fregata > Fregata magnificens. The sequence goes on along the minus strand of WAAD01021160.1, from coordinate 2,743 downwards.
CAACAAGGTGCATTCTAGGTGCACCTAAAAAGTTACAGATTAAGTACCTTCTTTGAGGAACATTAATTACATACAAAAGTAGCAGGTCTCTCTCAGGAAAACAGAAAAAAAAACCCACCCAAAAAGGACAACACTTAGGGAACACCTCGTTCACATCAGTCCATACGATAATTTAATAAAAAAAGTGCAATAAAAATATACTAAGCTTCTAAAGCCTTTCTTTACATTTACTAGCTTGTCATTGCAGAACATATAGCTTACGACCTCAATGCAGAATGTGTATGTTGGATTAGGTACACTTTCCACGATGACTACATAATTTAAGGTGCCTCTTCAATGGCTGTAGTTACAGGACCATACAGCCTGAACTTAAACCATGCTGTGCTCTGCTATGTTACAAATATTTAGAATGGATCATGCTAGCTAAAATAATGTGGAAACATTTTGAGAAGAGGGAAAAGTTCTTTTTTTTTTTTTTTCCTGCTAATTCCTAATTTTTTTGCAACTTCTGATACTATAAAGAGGTATCATCCAACAACAATACCATTTACTTACGAAAAATTATATACTAGGCAAACCTATCAGTTTCCACTTCCTCTTCAACCTCTGTAGTAGTGACAAAAGCAAAACATTCTTAGATTTAAAAAAACAAAAACCAAAAAACAAAAAGCCACCACTGATTTTGGTCTGCACTCCTACATGATTTAAGAGAAAATTTCATTCAGAAACGTCTTTACTGATACATATCTTGCAAAGTATACCCTTTAGAAAGTAATGAAATCTTTCCCAAACATCCCATAATACATAGCCTATTAATGTAAATTATTTCAATAATGAACTATCTCGTTTCTTAAAAATGCCTCCTTATTTTTGAAGGATTTGTCAGCTTTTAGTGTTAACACATTCTCTGACAACCTTCTTTTGATGAATTAAATTGAAAAAAATCATATCTTTAGAGATTTTCTGAATTTCAAGTCATTTTTGTAACATTTATTTTAGTTCCTTCCAGGCTATCAGTACTTTTTTTGAGTACTGTGAGCCAATATATTACAGAGATTTTGCAATGCTATAGAGGTGATCAGCTTTATGCGACCAGGTGTTTTTTTGGCTATGCATCTAAGACCATAGCCTGAGAACCTTATGTTTAAGAAATTATACCCTCTAAGTGGAGACATGCTAACTAGCCATGTCCATGCTCCTAATTCACTGTAACACAAAGTAAAAGAGGTTACCTCAAGCTCTCAGTGGGACCTTCAGGCAATCAAAGATGACACCGAATACAAATTCTTGACTTCTATTGCAAGGGTTAACTGTGACTACCATATTACTTTCTTTCAAATCATTGTCTAGTTAATCAAGAGAACAGAAATTTTTACTATTCTATGATATATTGAGGTTACCTTTAGAAGCCAGAAGCATTGTATTGATTTTCCAAACAGTAATGCCAAGAAAATAATATCCTTTCCCTCCCCATTTTATAAACTTTCTTTAATGAAATCATCCTGACAGGATTGTGAGCTTGTTTCTGTTCTTTGAGAAAGGAATGCTTCCTTCAGAATTTCATCACAATATTTGTAAAAAATATAGTACAAGCCTATTGGGTTTCTGTAAAAGCATAAATGTTTTGAGAGCAGTGAAATAATTGGTAACAGTCATACTTAGTATTGGATTTAATACTCTGTGACTAATGCGTATTAAAGAATCACAGAAGATAGGGATGAAAAGGACCTCAAGAGGTCAGGTAGTCTATCTTCTTGCCCCAAGGCAAGATGAACTACATCTAAACCATCTCTGACAGTTATTTACCTAACTTGTCCTTAGAAATTTTCAATGATGGAGATTCTACAATACTCCCAACCTGTGTCTGCAAGGCAACTTCTCGTGCTAATCATTAGAAAAATACCTCCCTATTTCCAGCTCGTATTTCTACCGCTACAGTTTACTGTAGCCCATTACTGCTTGTCCTACCTTCAGCAGACAACAGAGTTACTACCCTCTGCATGTCAGTTTTTAATGTGCTTCAAGACTCTGCTTAGATTTGTCTAAGAACTTCCATTCTTCCATCATGGGCCATACATCCCAGTTCTAGATGTAACCCATCTTCACAACCTTCTCTAACTGATCCAGAGTTTTCTTGAAGGACGGTATCAAAAACTGGACAGCCTTGTTAGGGCTGAGCAGAACAGAAGTACTTTGCCTGTCTTCCACAGTAAATCCCAGTTTCTCACCTCCATGCTTTTTAAATTATGCTTTTCAGTAGCATTAATCACACATCATTGCTAATTTATTTTATGTTCAAGTTACTTTATAACACCAGATCTTCTTCTGGAGACCTGCTACACTATTTTATTTGTTCAATTAATTATTCCTACTAGTATGATATTTGGCATGTCTTCACTGAATTCCATATAGTTTATTCCAGATCACCAACCTAAATCTTCTTGAATTCTAATTCTATTATCTGATCTGCATGCGATTATTCCTTCCATTTTTTTCCAAATTAGACATTATGACTGCAATAAAGATACCCATTGCTCAGGATACGTATCAAGGCAAATTA
>WAAD01021159.1:4190-17292 GCA_013389945.1 Fregata magnificens | reverse complement strand
GCAAGTTAATATTTCATCCTTACCTCTAAATGTCTGACTCCTAAAGAACTCACAAGAAGTCATATGTTAACAATGTGAATGTGAGCCTATTTGGACTTTTTTCTGAGTTGTCCCCACTTGAGTTAGCTACTGGCAAAATCTATGGTGTCTAGCAGTCATACAACAAACTATCAAGAGAAATAATGCAGAACATCCACTCAAAGTAATCAAGGACAGAGACAGTGACTGTAAATTACATCTTTGATGTTTACTCAGTCTTAATCTCTGGGAATAAAAACTTGGAGAGAAGACCAAGGAAGGAATTGTTCAACCCATTATTAATTTATTCATGACCTTATTTCAAAGATATACTTATCTTAAATTAAGGTTCTATTAGAATAGAAACAAATAGAAATATACAACAAGCTGGCCATTCATCCATTCAGAATCAGGTCTATTTGCTTTTTTGGACAGATGGAAAATTTTATTGCTGTTTGGACTCATGAAGCCGATTCAGCTCCAGTGAGGGAAATGGAATTTTGTTCCCCAGTCCACAAAGATGTTGTCAATTATACAAGGCAGTTTTGTTTTACTTCAGAAAAAAAGTTGCCAGGAATCATATATTCTGTGGGTTTTGCCCTCCAATAGAATAAAAATAGGATTAATCCATTTTAATTTTAAATAATGAACAAACAAATCTTGATCTGAAACAATGCTGCAGGAAAGAATTTTGCTATAAATTTACACAACTATTTGCAGTACTACATTTTAGCTGTGACAGTGTTTGCCCCAGCTGTTAAGCTCTGAATGCCTGTTTCCCAAACTAGTGTTGCATGTACCATTTGCAAACACAGTACATCTTCATCAATGTCAAATTCAAAAACAGCCTCCTGAATATGTTTTGTACTTTATATTCTAGTGGGCTTTAAGTCTTTGTTTAAAGGTTTCTGTCTATTCTTTTTATTTTTGAATTTAATTTAGTCATGGAAGGTTAATTAGTCTTTAGATTTATAATCAGAGCAGTGAGTCAGCTCTTCCCATCCTGTGGTATGGCTAGTTTTATACTAGAGTCTCAAAAGAAGAGAATGCAATTCATAATTTTATGCAAATATCCTATCAGCTTTAAATGAAATGGAGATGGAAATCTTTTCAGCTCTTGTCTGTGCAAGAATCCTACCCCAAAAGATTTCATTAGAAGCACTAGAAAGAATACAAAGGAAGAAGAAGGTCTTGTATCTCATTTATGGGGAACTATTTACATTAGTGGGGACTTCATTACTGAAGTGAGGGGGAGGCTGCAAGTTCTCTAATCAAACTGTTGTGCATCAGGAAAGGCTGTTTAGACAAACCCCAAATGTTTCCTAAGAACACATCAACTTCATCAGCTTTGGATAAAGCACTATGGTAGGGCTTTCCTTCAACTTAAATATTTGTCTGCGACTGATAACGACGTGTTTCAATAAGCTTATTTTGCAGGAAATCTTTTTGTAATTTGAGCAAAAAGGAAATTAGTCTATTGTCAGAATTGTTGCTGGCATTGAAATCCAAGATTCAATCAGCTCTAGCCATGTACCTAAAAGAGCAAAATCCTCAGTTATGTTTCTATTTACTATGGTCTGGTTTTTTTCAGGCCACATTAAGAGGGAAATAAGAAGTCCATATGGCTCAGTAAAGAATCACATAATATACAGACAATGGATTGCTTTGGCTAGCTGTGCAACACATCAAATGGCATGTATTCCTCATCCGGAATAGGCCGGTAAGATTCAGTAAAATTATGGCTCTATCAACTAAATAATGTTATTGTCTCATCAGATGTAATGTTAAGCAAGCAAAGGAGAATATTTGTACAATGACAGTTCAGTTTAACACTGTATGGGGGGAAAGATATATGGAAATTCTATTATTGTTAAAGTAATGGCTGAGAATGTCCAAAGTAAAAATACAGAAAAGCCAAATTCAGAAGGATTTGACAGATTTTTGTCACTGCATGCATTATGTGTGTGTACAGATTGCATTTTTATATGTACTGCATTTTTATAATTCCCTGTAATAAACTTTATGCTATGTCACTGTCCTTTATCTTAAAGGAAATAAAGATACAGTAAGAATATTAATCTCAGCAGAGTTTAACCGACTAAGCTGATCACCATAAGTGCCCTCACTTAGAAAGAGATAAGCGCTTTCTGGGGGTGACTAATTTCATTCTAAGCTAGTATCCAAGACACATAGGACAAATTGCTTATGAAGACACATTGTTCTCCCTGTTGATTATAGCAGGAGCCTAGACTAAATGCTTAATATTTGGATGTCTAGAAGAGACATCCAGAAAATGCAAATTTATATTAAAAAAATTATTTGGAAACTGAGTTTTAACTAGTTTTTACTGACAAAGGCTAAGTGACAATGAGAAAGCCCAGAAGCAGAATTAGCTAGAGACACAACCTTGGAGGTTATGGTATTTCAGCTTGTTCAGAATTCCTTTTCTTTTCTCTGCTCCTTAAACTTGAATATAATGAGTCCCTTAAACAAAGAATTTGTTAGAAAGGAAAAGTTCCCCGATAACAAGAAACTGCCAGCTGGCTTTTAGACATCATGTAACACGTATTTAGATAACTCAATAAGAAATGGAAATAAAATCATTAAAAGACAGTTTTCAAAATATGAGTACAATTGAAAAAAGATTTTTCTGAGCCTACCTGAGTAAACCCAGATGGGAGGAAAGGCATTATGGCATTAATGCACAAGAAGAGGTACCTGGTTGTGTGTTTGCTTTCATGCAAAATTTCTAAAGAAAGGAGTTAACTATCTACACGTCCTGAACAAACATGGATATTTCTTTCAGAAGTGTTACTACTGATGTGCTAGAAAGTGGACAGAGGATCTAATGATCCAACAAAATTATCCTAAAAGTTTCACATAACCAATTTGGAGATAAGTACTCTAAAATGGAGCAAAATTGTGACTACTGAAGTCACTGCTGCTGCACAATGGTGACTATAGGGCTATCGGACCTACAGTAGAGCTGAGAGATAAAATTTCATCGTTATGCTTCCACATTCATTGAAACAGTGATGGAAACGTTATACCTTGTATATATTATATATATATATACACACATTATACCTTATATATATATTATATACAACCTACAGAGTGCTTAGTGACAATATTCTTCTTTAAGATACTGAAGGGTGTTACAAAACTCGATCCAAGAATTTGCTGTCTATGGAGTGCTTACAAGCATCACACTTACATATGCAAGTGAAGCTTTGGACACTCAAAAATAAAACTTAACAAGTCAAGTCACCTAGCTCACCTTGGTTATGACCACAAAGAGGCTAACTAGCTTACTGTTTACCAGCCACTTGAAAGGCATGGAATGTAAACACTTAGTCAATGAATTAGAAACTATGTCCACGGAAGTTTGCATTCCACTTGTAAAGTTATTTCATAATGGGTTACCACTGCCTTCCTGTATCACAGCTGTTAGCAGAGGTAAAGCCTGAAAACTTCCGTACCAAAACTTCTGGATTCCTTTGAAATGGAACTTTCTCTACTTGCCTGAAGCTACCCCATCTTACCTCCTACCTAATATTTTTGATCCACAGCTGCTAGAAATACATGCTCTAGGCCAGTTTAAAGACCCATATAGTACATAGAAACTGCTGGGAAGAGGAAAAGAGGATTTTTGTGTCCAAAATGTGTTTCAGTTTTTGCCCCTCTCTCTTTTTTTGCCCATGTCTTTCATTGAAATCTCTTTATTTCTTCTTTAAGATAAAGTATTAGTTGGGAGAAAATATAACTGATAGAAAGGGGGTCCTTGTGACATAAATTGCAACTTTGTTGACAAAATCTGCACATCTGTATCAGACTTTTCAGAAAGAGCAGTGGTCTTCCTTAACTCTCAGACTGCATCTTTTTATATCACACTGACAATGGCTGCATTTCAATGACGCTTCCAGCCTGCCTTGTCTCATCTATACTGACAACTGGTTTAAAGTTTCTAGCACTGTAGCATACGGGCATCTGCACTTCAATGCCCTGAAGGTTTTTTCTACTCTATAATACTTACAGAGAGGATTCTTAGTAGCAAAAGAATAAAAGAATAGTAAGAACTGTTCAAAATTATGGGTATGCTTAAGGAGTGCAATACTAATAACATCTACTGAGGGTCACAACAATTCACAGGATAAATACGGAAATGTAAATGGAAATAAAATTACCCTTATTAGTCATTCAGAAACAATTAAAAATGTTGAAAATGCTCCTATATCAGGAAGTTTTAGTCACAGAGTGACAATATCTTGCCCACTAATGACACATTTTGCATCTAAATGCAGTATTAAATGGCATAGAAATGAAAGGCTCTGAAGTGACGTGGTAGCTGACATAATATTCCAGCCATAAATGTCAAAAGCAACACCATTCTGCAGCTTCTAAGTGTTCTGCTCCAGAATACCTCAGGTTTGACTGATGGAAGCCAAGTTCTTGCTAGTTCTGTTCATGACAGTGGAAGAAGAAAACAGCATGTTTGAAATAGAGACCAGTGGAGAGTATTCACATTACTGACTTCAGGCAAATAACTGAAGTGATTGAGCCAACAAACACTTCTAAAGGACAGTTCAGGTAACCTATTTGAGAAGTCAGCCATTCTCCCAGCTCCAATTACTATAGAAACAGTCAAGGATTGCTGAGCCTTAGGTTTCTAGCATATTTCAAAATGAGATTTGGAATTCAGCTGTACTTTTGGGGCCTGAATCTGACATGCCACAGTCCCACTGGCTTTAACTGATTTCATTTCACTAATATGACTTTGCTTATACTTGTGGCCATCACACATTGTAAACTATCAGCTGATATTTCTCATATACCTCTACACCTAGCAAGAAATCAATTTTTTTCTTTCAGCCCACTTGTGCATTTCAAACAGTATTGTCATGGAAATATAGTGGTCAGTTTTAGAGGCTCTGGCAATAAGATTTCTACAAGATCATTTCAGGTTTTATATCCATGTCATTAACCCTTATACAGCCTTCAGGCTCCTCTTCTTCATGGACCGTTAAAAATTCATCAGCTGTCATCTGTCTTCAGACTCCTAATAGCTGTATTTCTCCCTCATGATCTTCGCTTACCTTAGCAACCCCTTACTGGCATTTTCTACCCATCTGTCTTTGATACTCTGTCTGCCCTCCTTTGGAACATTTTCTCTACCAGATATCAAAACTGTCAGCGTCTTCTTTACTTAATCCCTAACTACTTTAAAACCATGTCTCAAGCCTTTTCTGACCTGACCAAATAACATTACTGATTTTCTCTCAGCTTCTCTGTGAAATTGAGTCAAGTAGCAGCTCCAGGTTCTCGGACAGTTTGCTTGTGCTGTCATCGAACTACGTGACTGCAGTGGTGAGATCATTTCTCTCTTTCAGACAGGAAAATTTGAGAGAGGGGGATCCAGGTTTAAGTTTGAAGGGATCTGGTTTACCCAGTCCACTGTGCCTGTGAATTGTGCCAGGACCAGCTGGTTTGGACGGTCTTGTGCTCACCTTGCCCATAGCTATTAGTTTCCGAAGCAGACTTGGCTGTGTCCAGATATATGCCATGTCATCCCTGTGGCCCAGCAAAAGACAATTATTTTTGTATTCTTTTATTTGGTTCAATTGCCTAAAATTGTGAGGGTTCCACACTGTAGCTTGTCAAACTATTTGTGTAGGGTAGCTCCTTGAATGAGTATTAAACACCGCAGCTTTGAGGCAGGAGGATGTGCAAGATCTCCGGACCAGCTGCAATAGCATCTGAGGAAACCCTGGGCAGCGGGAGCCAAAGCCGGTGTGGGCAGCATGCTCAGCATCTCTGGAAGAACCCTGGTGCCTGTGTGGTCAACTATGCCCAGATCCCCAGAGAGAGATTTAGCTGACTCACTTCAGAAGAGGGGTATATTAGACTGTATAATGGTAAGTGAATAGATCCTAGGCCCAAAACAAAGAGCCAGACTGACAGTGTAGGTGCTCCCTGAAGAATCACACTCCAGTTTCACATCTCCATAACCACACCATTAATGGTACTAACTGGAACACATATTGAACTCTGTGGAAGGTGAGCCAGGAACCTAAACAAGCATGACAAAGAGACTACATCCAAGCTTTACCGTGAGTCAGGATAGAATATACTTCATATAATGCCTGAAATGTTATCAGGGGACTTTATCAGTCCATTAATTTCCAGTTCAAGGGAAATTATTCACTTAATGTAAAAAAAAATAATAAAACTACATAAAGTATCCAAGTTCCTGTACAAAACTTTTCAACTATAGGACTGAAATATATTTCATATTCATATTGTGTTAAGGTGACTTTGCTATCACTCCAGTTTATAGTGTAGTGAATAAGTGAAATAATTGCTTTGTGTACTCAATAGCCTGAAATTTAAAGCAAATCTGGTTTATTATTCATGAAGTTCTGCCATATGTGGGTAGAAACTAGGTGCAAGAATAAAATGCTTCTATCTCTAGTTTAATGCAGTGGAATTACTTTTCTTGGTAAGGATATTATTTGCTAGTATCCAAGGAGCAAAAATGATATTTCAGGGTTTTGACTCTATCAAGACCAATGTTTTAAAATAGGGATTATTTTTTATGTCTGTTTTGATTTTCAATTAATCCCTTACCAAATCAGCCGTATAGCCCAAAAGAGGGTATTTTCAGAATTTTAAAAGAACTGTCTTTGTGTACTTGATATATCCAGGAGTAACTTACTGCACATACACTGAATCTGCAAGCCCAGTCAGTTATGGTATGAGAATACTCATGGCTCAGTACTCCAATATATATTAGATGCGTAATTCCAGAGACTCTTCATCACATCATGAAATTTTAAGCATTACCTTGCTTAGAAAAACTCAGCTAAATCTAGCTGACAGCTTGTTGCTGAAGAATGGTCACTTCAAGGAAATGTTTGTCTCCTTTTGAAAGAATAACATCTTCCCCTTCAGAAGCCAGATAATAGCAGATCATCAAATCATGTGTTACAATCTGCATATAAGGTGGAATGAAATATCTTTATAAAGACGGTGGTTGCTTTTATCACTTAGTGATGTTTGTTCCCCATGGTTTTTGAAATATAAATGATTTATTTTAATTGCTGGTAATGTGGTTTAAACATTAGATATCCTTTGAATATTCACAGTACAAAAGTGTTCAGGTTATTTAAAGTTTTTAATAAATGACATGTTATTTGCTATAAATACTCTACAAGAAGCAACAAGCCTGTATGAACTTCAAATCTTTTTAGCTTAATATCACTCCTATTTATTGCACACCACACTAATAGACAATAAATCCTCACAGTGGAAGCACTTGTATTTGCAAATTAATAGCCTACCTTGTAAGTCATGTAAACAACCCTTTTATTGTTGTTTCACCTCTAGCATTCATTGGATTTGACATATGAATAAGTTTTAAGTAGTTTTTATAATTCTGTTGTTTGTTCATAGTTTTCAAAATGATAGTGAATCATTTCTTAACCAATTTGAACACAGTACGTGGGTGAAAACACTCATGCACCTCAACAGATACCTGTGTATACATGGTAAAATGCATCCTACCTATAGCTTGACAATAAAAACAATCCAGAAAATATTAAATCTCTAAGGGGGTGAATATTCTGATGTGCTGTGCTTTTGGTGACATTACCCAACCAGCCTGTGACTAAGATAAATCTGCCCTGTGCCTCTTCTAAGAAATGACAAATGGAGTGGTCTTTTTCTAATCAATTTGTGGAACTGCCAATATCAATAGTGCTCCTGCTTTCATCTCTGGGTAAACAAGAGCTAAAGTTGTCCACTTTTTTCTGAACTGCTGTAAAACAGGCTTAAAACAAAACATTGATATGTGAGCTGTGATCTTCAGAAATGGCTGTGTTCAAAAATTACAGGAGTTAAATACACTAAGCATCCCTTGCCTACCACAGCCTGAATAGAGAAGTTTGAAGCTGTGCCTTGAATACCAGACTTGGGATCTTTGTTTTGTTCTTACTACAAAATAGGTCCTGAGACAGAGAGGGCTCTCTCTCCTCCATCCCTCCAGATACAACAGCCGTGAGCACAGATTCAGGTCTCCATATACCAGCACACCACACTGAGATTGTTGTTGACTGCTTTCAGCTACCATCAGGATAGGCATTCTGCCACCAAAAGACTTGAAGCTTCAGTTTAAAGATTTTGGGGGTTTGATGACTTCAGCCTACAGTCCAGTATGACTCTAAACTAACAGGGCAGGATCTCCTGACCACAGCTGTATCTTTTAGTGACCCAGCACAACAAAACAAGCATTCACTTTTAGCATTACCTGTTAGTGTGTGCTACTAGAACAGAGCAGCCGATTTTCACTCTGTACAATCATGGGCAGAATTACTTCAGAGCCTACAAATGGCTAACACCTGGTTGTACAACCAAACATTTGATTATCTTTTATATTACAAAAAATATTAGCAATGGCTTAATTGTGATTCCAATTCTTTTTAATTGGTGTAAAGCCCAATTTGACTAATTTGACTAAGTCTAAGACTAAGACTAAGATCTAATTTGACTGAGTAAACGTTCTGTAACTGGTATACTGAAATTAATCTCCTCTAATTCTGATCGTTTTGCTCCACTAAGATAAGCATTTGCAACATCTTTAATTTTCTTTGGGAAAGACTTATGGTCTGTCCTTCACCTTAACGTTTCCTCTGTATAATTCAGGATAATGATTTCCTTTTCAAAATGTGAATTTAAATTGTAATAAAAGAAAGTAAATAGCATTTTAGTCCAATAAATTTTCCCACAATGATGATTTCCTCTGCTGGATTATCTTTAAGATGTCCTATTATTATTATTATTATCTGCAAAACAGAAGATTATTCAGATGTGTTTTCTTTTTTGTCTCAGAATTGTTAGCTGGAATAAATTGGGAGGGGAACTACAGAGGCATGTTCAAAAGATTTTGTAAACACCAGGTATCGGGAATAACTACCACAAAACTATGCATTCAATTCATGCACAAATTTTAGGCAACAGAACATGAAAATTTGCTTATTTTTGCTAACTGAGAACATTTGCCTTGCAATATGTGTTGTTCCTTGCATCAGTTCCAGCCAAAGTAACCAACCTCAGTCATCGGGTATGTTTGTGGCTTAGTTCCAGTTGCCTGCTGGAGTGACTGGACTGGAAAGGCCTGACCACAGACTGGGTGTGTATGTAAATCACAGACTTTCCATTTGACCTTGGACTGAACATGTAGGCTGAGATTCTGCCCCTCAGAATTCTGTGAAAGTCCTTGCACCTATTACTGTCTACTGCTGGCTAGTTTTGAAGGCATATAATTAATCTGAGCAAAGTGATTTTTTGCTTTAACCTCCCTGTACCTCATTTTAGAAGCTGAAAATAACATCATTACCAAATCTTATAGGTTGTTGTGAGAAAAGATATTAAAGATGATGACATGCTTGAATATCTGGATTGAGGAACATAAAAATCTAAGACCAACTGGAAGAGCACCCAAATTTCAACCTTGAATCTTCTAAGATCACGTACTACAAGGTATGCAGAGAAACTAAAAATATAGTGCAAATTGCACATCTCTAATCATGCCAGGATTTCCAGGTGTGAGGGGAAGAAAGTCAGGGTGTTTTAGTGCCTGCCTCTCACTAACCCCTATCTCACAAGAGCTTGTTTTCTCATGTAGTGTCACAGTAGGAGAAGAGAATACAAGGGATATTGAAGGCAGGAGGATGTAAACCACAGCAGGATGGGGCAGTGCTGTTGTGTCCAGGACATGGCAGACAGTCCTAAACCCAGGCTCCAGGCCCGGAGACGGTGGTCTGCACCACGGACAGCCTGTTACCCTGGGCTGCATCAGCCTTGCATTTCAGGAGGCATAGTTCTTCAGGAGCCTAGGGCCCGTCCCTTTCTATAACCTAAAAGGGAAGATCATATCCACATCAAGGCTTTCTCCACCTCTATATCTAGCAGCAGAGATCAGGAAAAGTAGCTAGATGTTTGATCAAAATCTTAATTGGAATATAAAGCCAAACTGATTTGCAGTTCTCATCTCCTTCTCTGCACTTCCTTCTTTGCAAATGGTAACCGCTGAAGTAGCATTTCATAAGATTATTCTGCCTGTGACATTCAGACATACTGGCAATTGAAAGAGGGCTAAAGATACAACAAGGCAACACAGCATCTCCCTGGAACAGTACAATCTGGTCATTTTATTGTTTATCCTTCACTAGAAGCAGTGGAATAAAAATAACCCTAATTTGAAGGGGAAAAAAACCTGATTGTTCATGAAGATCTGACCGTCTCCTCTTGAACTCTTTCTTCCTGCCAAGCACTTAGTATGTCCCAGCAATTCTATTAATCATGTTCTTTTTAAGTCTGGGTAGCATACGACAAAGCCGTTATGACAGAAAAGGGAGGGTGATATGAGACACGCAGTCCAACAGGCCATGGTAGTTTTCGGGAACCTAAGAGTTATGGCATTATATCAAATGCTTGAAAGAAAGATAAATAGATGACCTCAGTAGGAATATGATGACTGGGTGAACCAGTATCACAGATGCTCGAACCCAAGACCCTTTAGAAAAAAATGTACAGCTGAAGGAGTGTCATTTCTTTCTAGAGCTCCTTATAATCTTATTTTCCAACAGGTGGACATAGAGTATGATGAATTAACACTTCAATCTCCTGGAAATCCCATGGCCTTCATTTTAAAATACTGATTCCAAAACATGTACACTCTAATGATGTGGTGAAAGTGAGTTCCTCATTAGGATTAGAAAGGGAAAAAAAAAACCAACCCCCAAAACCAAGGCAGTTTTACTTAACAAGGTTATCCCCACTAAATTTCAATTCAGAATTACAGTAAAAAAGATAGACCACAGTCCATTTACATTTCTGCATTATCTTCATTTTCTAAAACAATAAGAAAGTGAATTTAGTCATATCTGAAGATAAAAAGTTTGGACCATTTAAGGCAGTGGGATTAAAAAAAAAAAAAACCAAAACCCAAAACTACCACTGCATAGTACAAAGATCTGCGGTAGCTTTTAAATTCTGTTCAAGTATGTCCTTCTCAGCTATGCTAGACTTCAGAATCTAGTGTTGTCATTTTAAAAAGGAATAAAGTATGTTCTTAGTCCTCACTATGAATCATCAGTTTGCACTTAAAAAAAAAAAAAAAAAAAAAAAAAAAAAAAAAAGGAAAAAAAACCCAGCAGAGAGTTTAAAGCATAGAGAGATAGGGGGACATGGGGACGGGGAGGAGGGTGCTTGAAACATCCAAAAGAATCTTTGATCTTTACTGTGAATTGATCCTGTGATTTTTGAATCGCGTAAGAAACATTAAAGTATCTTTTTTATTCACTTTAATGGACTTGGATCAGACCCTTAAAGCCTTGTCAGATAATTAATGCCCTACAATGCAGGTAGCAAAAGTTTTGAGTGATATTACTATTTTGACCTTTATTCCTTTTTCTCAGCTGAAATAAAAGCAGGTCACTGTCTAGATTGTTAAATCTTATAAATACAAACAGAAAGACATATATTTATGGTAGGTTGTTTTTTTCAAAAGCAACCTTTGTTTTCAAGCCAAATTTCTGTGGGTTGGTACTAAGCACATTCTGAATAAAGTTAGATCCTCCCACCTTGAACAGATTCCAAGTCAGGCAGGCAAAATTGATTGCTTATCATTTTTACCATCTTGTTTCTCGATACTGAAAAATACACACACAGCCTGCTAGAAAACTTGTATCTGAAAATTAGGTAAAATTTAGGCTGAAAAATTTTTTTCTTTACCATGGGAATTATTAGTAAGGGGTACTTAGAAACTATAAAACTATTTTCTTAATTGTACATTACTAAATGCAACTTAATTGTAAAGCAGTAAGAGGCTTACCATAGGCTTTTAGTGAAAATATAAATCTAAGCAGCTCATTTGAAGCATTTACATTTTTTTATGATAAAATCAAATGGAAAATGTACATTTCCTGCTGCCCAGAGTTTTTTGTATTTCTAACTGTTGCATGCTCAGCTAACTTCTTTATAGCTCTCTAGATAATACTGCATCCACAATTTTGTTCCTTGGCTCTTTTCTTGTGAAGTATTGGAGGAATCAAAGTGTTCTAATACTTTTTTTAAATTAACACCTCTAAACCGAGGGAGGATTAGAATATGGAAAATAGCAAAATATGAAGAAGCAGGGAGAGAGTAGTAAGTGTTATATATTTCTAAAAGTTAATTTTTTCATTATTTTGAAAAGTCTGGTGAAATTTTAAAAAGTAAGCAAACATCTGGAATGTAAGAAGTATATTCCAAATGACTATGGAAAGACTGAAGCTGAGAAAGATCTACAGACACATTCAGAGTTTCAGTTAAAGGGAAGAGGCAAATATGAACACTGGAAGAGTGTAATGAAGAAGAAAAATCACTGAAATGCTGAAAGACTGGTGCAGGACAGAAAAATACTTCAAAGGGGACAAAGTTCCTTAAGATCTAGGAAAGTGCATCAAGAAAAAAAAGAAATGGATAAAGTGAGTGGTTTTCAATCTGTAACTAGGACCATGAAAGATAACTAAAGATTTCCTAATAGTCCTCTAATGAAAAAAGTAAGGGTTTAAGAATATAAAAATAGGTTATAAAGCAGATATCTAGGTACAAAACACCAGTGAAACACAGGAAATGCAAATCCTGTAAAGGATTTGGCTTTGATAAAAATATCATAGAATCATAGAATCATTTAGGTTGGAAAAGACCTTTAAGATCATCAAGTCCCACCATTAACCCAGCACTGCCAAGTCCACCACTAAACCATGTCCATAAGCACCACATCTACAATGTCCTTTAAATACTTCCAGGGATGGTGACTCAACCACTTCCCTGGGCAGCCTGTTCCAGTGCTTGACAACCCTTTAGGTGAAGGAATTTTTCCTAATATCCAGTCTAAACCTTCCCTGGTGCAACTTGAGGCCATTTCCTCTTGTCCTATCACTGGTTACTTGGGAGAAGAGACTGACCCCCACCTCGCTACACCCTCCTTCCAGGTAGTTGTAGAGAGCGATAAGGTCTCCCCTCAGCCTCCTCTTCTCCA
>WAAD01021147.1:138251-151796 GCA_013389945.1 Fregata magnificens | reverse complement strand
GGTCTTTTCCAACCTTAATGATTCTATGAAATTCTGAGCCTGGATACTCAGTTTCAGGGAGGGTCTACTCGAAGGGATAAATTGCCACAGTAGTGGGGATTAAAAAAAAAAAAATGCATCATTGTTTTAGTGATATGAAGAACAGGAAGAATAATTTAGATGTATGGAGGTCTTCTGTTAAGTATTAGAAGAGTGTATCAGCAGAAAACTGGACTGGTTCTGGGCAGAAAGCAAGTCAGATGCCTGTAGTTTTGGTTGTACTTCCAAGATAGAAAGGTATGCCTAGAGACTGATGTACTTGAGCACCTGAGAGTATTACAAAAGATATCACACTCTTGCAATTATTCCCCTTCCATACATCTGTGACAATGTGGCTGAAAGAGTTTATCAACAGTTGTGTTTGTTTATTTTATATCTGGCAACATGGGAAAATAAAGGAAATATAATTCACAAACAGATGGAATAAATCCCTTAAGTCCTTAGGTCTTATGCTTCACTTCCCATGCCAGTATGTACTTTTCTAACTCATGGACCAAAGCTGAAAAATTACATTGAGGATGCTTTTTCACTTTCAAGATAGCAGATTTGGGAAACCCAGTGCCAGGGACAGACAGGAGCCCAAGGCAATGTCCACACCACTCTAGAACTTTGGACAACCTCACAGTTTGCAAAGGTGCAGGAAACATACCACAAACACTGAAGATGTATAGGACTGTCTAGAAAGGAAGTTACAGGAAAGACCGCCATGTAAATGTTTTTTCTCTGCAGGAAGACATTACATAAATGTGGCATGTTAACATG
This sequence comes from Fregata magnificens, assembly GCA_013389945.1. NCBI lineage: Eukaryota > Metazoa > Chordata > Aves > Suliformes > Fregatidae > Fregata > Fregata magnificens. The sequence continues at coordinate 150,995 of WAAD01021147.1, read as the reverse complement.
GAGTCTTTCTGGCATTCACATTCTGGGTCAGATTTACTGGGATGCCCAGGCCTATGTCCAGGGATACCAATACCAGCAGGCCTAGACAGCGTAGGTACAGGCACCGTGCTTAATTAAGTACATAGAGCTTCCCATGGATGTTAAAGTCAATAAATTAATTAAAGGGAAGATTATATTGTTTACACTGTTTTCCCAAAGACATTATGGGAAGACATGAAAGTTATACACATTTTTCCAAATATTAGTATGATGTAACAGGTCAATCAGAGGCATAAAAGACAGATAAATGCCTAGAACAGTGCTCAAACTATACCCAGCCAACCCAGAGATAGTGTGAGTGATTCAGTAAACACCCGCAGGTCATGATGTCCCACTAGGGTGTAATGGTTTGGTTAGTAGATGTGGCTGACTCAACACTGTCTTATTTATGAAAGTGCTATGAATGACAGACAAAGAAATAGAGTGGTTTGTGTTGAAAATGCTAGCATGCATTTAATGGACAAAGAGTCTGATGTCTGCCTAAAGTGTGATGACCTAGATTAAAGCCAAGCATAACACTTTGGGAAAATGTGAAATGTAGACATGACACCACAGATGGCAAGATCCAGTGTAACTGAGTGCCAGTTAAGCACTTAAAAAGAATAACTAGCAGTCTCTGTCTACAAATTGATTGCTGTAGTACAAGTAAGTTCCAGAGGTAAATCCATGAGTATACAGGGGTTTGCCACAATCTTTCTTCTTTTTTTTTCTAATTCTGTTTTATGGGTACTCAGAAGAAAACATCCTCCTCAAACTGCCTATAGATAGAGAGTTATCTGAACTGTGTACTGTGGCACACAGTGCAGTCAGTTTTTTGATCACAATTCTGCCTCACTGTCTTCCAGAGGATTCATCTTACAGAAACTAGCATGATAAATTTCTTAAGATGCTGAAAAGGGAATAACATTATCTTCTGTAGAAAGCAATCTAGAAGCATCCCAGCAGAAAAGATGCTAATACATGTCGATAGACTATATCTCCTGTTCCATTTCATCAAAACATGCTTCATTCTCGGGCTAGTATTTTCTTTTACATTTCTATAAAGAAAAAAAGGAAGGGCTTATCTACCTACTTAGTCCAGTTAGAGGAGCCCTGTCATTACAGTCATGCACTAAAACAGGCCCGTAATAATGGGGCTTGATAAAATGACACAAGATCTATAGGATACCAACACTTTTCTGAAGTAACAAGCAAATGGCTGAGCTATCTCAAATGGCACTAGATATCTGAATATAAGTGGCAGAATCAAGCCTTCTATCTTATTGTATCCATGAAGCATCTTTACTTGTCCCCTATATTGCAGATCTTTACTCAGCTCCCCAAAGCCTACAGCAAACATTAAACTTGAAAGCAAAAGACTAACATTTTCTGTTAAAAAATTTCTGTTAAAAAGACATTTTTAAGAATGTTTTAAATTTAATTATTTTTTAAAAAAACATTTTCTCTTAAAAATTTTCTGTTAAAAATTTCTGTTAAAAAGAAAATATATGGCCAATGGAAGCAAGGTCAGGCAACATGGGAGGACTATAGAGATGCTGTTCGCCACTGTAGGGAGGAAATGCTCAGTTAGACCTGAAACTAGCCAGTACTGTGAAGGACAATAAAATGGGCTTTTTAAAATATGTTAATAGCAAAAGACAGGCCAGAAATAACATTGGCCTGTTACATGATGAGCATGGCCACCTCACAAACAGGGACATAGACAAAGCAGAAATGTTTAATGCTTTCTTCACCTCAGTCTTCAACACCGATGATGGGCTCTGGGACGCCCAGAGCCCTGAGCTAGAGAACCATGACTGTGAGAATGATAAACTCCCAACCTACCCTGAACTTGTGCGGGATTTGCTGCTCCAGCTGGATCCCTATAAGTCAATGGGGCCCAATGGGATTCATCCCAGGGTACTTAAAGAGCTGGCTGATGTCATAGCGAGACCTCTCTCAATGATTTTTCAATGCTTTTTGGAATCTGGAGAGGTCCTGGTTGACTGGAAGCTGGCAAACGTTGTCCCAATCTTCAAGAAGGGCAACAGGGATGACGCCAGTAACTACAGGCCTGTCAGTCTTACCTCTGTGCCTGGCAAAATTATGGAGAAGATTATTCTGGGAGTTATTGAAAAACACCTGAAAGACAATGCAGTCATTGGTCCCAGCCAGCACGGGTTCACGAGGGGAAAGTCCTGCCTAATTAACTTAATTTCTTTCTATGACAAGGTTACCCACTTAGTGGACCAAGGGAAGCCAGTCAATGTAAACTTTTTGGATTTCAGTAAAGCTTTCTATACTGTCTGTCACAGTATCTTCCTGGACAAAATGTCCAGCATACAGCTGGATAAACACATAATGCAATGGGTGAGCAATTGGCTGGTGGGTCAGGCTCAAAGGGTTATAGTAAATGGGGCTACATCGGGCTGGCGACCGGTCACTAGCGGGGTTCCGCAGGGATCCATGTTGGGGCCAGTGCTCTTTAATATTTTCATAAATGACTTGGATGCAGGACTCGAAGGATTACTATCAAAGTTTGCGGATGACACAAAATTGGGAGGAGCTGTGGACACTCTCGAGGGCAGAGAGGACTTGCACAGAGATCTGGACAAATTAGAGAGCTGGGCAATCACCAACCGTATGAAGTTTAACAAGGGCAAGTGCTGGGTTTTGCACCTGGGACATGGCAACCCTGGATGTACATACAGACTGGGCAATGAGATGCTGGAGAACCGCCCCGCGGAGAAGGATCTGGGGGTTCTAGTCAATGGCAAGCTTAACATGAGCCAGCAGTGTGCCCTGGCAGCCAAGAGGGCCAACCGTGTCCTGGGGTGCATCAAGCACTGCACTGCAAGCCGGTCAAGGGAAGTGATTGTCCCGCTCTACTCTGCACTAGTGCGGCCTCATCTTGAGTACTGTGTGCAGTTTTGGGCACCACAGTATAAAAAGGATGTGAAGCTACTAGAGAGTGTCCAGAGGAGAGCCATGAAGATGGTGAAGGGTTTAGAGGGGAAGCCATATGAAGAGAGGTTGCAGTCACTTGGTCTGTTCAGCCTGGAGAAGAGAAGACTGCGGGGAGACATCATCACGGTCTACAGCTTCCTCACAAGGGGAAGAGGAGGGGCAGGTGCCGATTTCTTCTCCCTGGCGACCAGTGACAGGACCCAAGGGAATGGCAGGAAGATATGCCAGGGGAGGTTTAGGTTGGACATTAGGAAAAGGTTCTTCACCCAGAGGGTGGTGGAGCACTGGAACAGGCTCCCCAGGGAGGTAGTCATGGCACCCAGCCTGACAATATTCAAGAAGTGTTTGGACAGCACTCTCAAACACACGGTGTGAATTTTGAGGATGTCCTATACAGGGTCAGGAGTTGGACTCAATGATCCTTGTGGGTCCCTTCCAAATCAGGACATTCTATGATTCTATGATTTTCAAATTAAATGTGCTACAGGAAGTAAGATCAGTTGCCATTGTCCTAGCCTGGGAGGTTTTTTAATAAAATAGTACCTGAGAGACTGCAGAACACCCTCTGTTGTAGGAGATTAGACAAGCGTCCACTATGAGTGACATAGGTATAGATGGTATGCACTGAGGCAGAGGGGGCTCTTCAGTGATACTCACTTTCCTCCAGTCCTGGCCAGAGGTCATTTGTTATCAGGAGATATTTGATTTGGAAGAAATCACTTCTTCTCAGTTTTATTTCAATACCTCCTTAACCATTTCTGCTCAGTCAGTTTTCTGGAGTGTTTCCTCCTTCTCCAGAGCTACAGCTCTGATGTCTCGATACATCCCACTGCTGGTGACGGCACAATTCAGTTGAAATCAGACTAGCAATTGATCCGATTACACAGTTGACTGACTGCTTCACAGAATCACAGAATCATTTAGACTGAAAGGGACCTCCTGAGATCATGTAGTCCCATCAGCTAGAGCAGGTTGCCTGACTGTGTCCAGCTGGGGTTCGAATATGTCCCTTGAGATATTCAAAGAGACTCTGCAGCCTCTCTGGACAACCCATTCCAGCATTTGATCACAAAAAAAGGGGTTTCTTGTGTTCAGATAGAATTCTATGTGTTTTAATGTGTGACCATTGCTTCTTGTCCTGTCAGTGGGCACTACTGAGAAGAGTCTGGCTCCCTCTTCATTTCCTTCCATCAGGTATTTCAACACACTGATAAGATGCCCCTGTGCGTTCTCTTCACCAGGCTGAACAGACCCAGCTCTCTCAGCCTTTCCACACATGAAAGATGTTCCAGTTCCTTAATTACCTTTGTGGCCCTGTGCTGGACTCTACAGTAAGCAGTGGTCACCCATATGTATTAAGTTTTTTTGGATGTGCTAATATGTAAATGATATATTTACCTTTACTGGAGTTCTCCATATTCCTTCACTGTACTTTTCCTTTTTTTTCCCCCTTTTTTGGTTTTCCACCAATTATGTAGGGAAATAAAATAATTCTGGTTCCCATGCCCCATTGCTTTTCCTGTCACTTTCCACGGAGCATACTGAACTGTGACCTTTGCAGTACCATTTTCTCAGCTGATCTGTCTGCTTCCTTGGCTCCTTTAGCCAAGTCCTGCATCACTGGCTGTCATTACTCTACTGCTCTGTTCCTTTTGTCAATAGCTGCACTTACATGTCCTAGTCTAGCTCTTTAAAATAGTCTGTCCTCAATTTTATTGCTCTCACACAACACTCTTGCTTCTAGAGACTGAATTGTTTGTCCCCTAAACTGTTCTGTTTCTAATTATGGAATAATTAATAAGTTACATGACAACGTTATATGTCAATGTACATCCTCAGCTTTGTAACAGCTGTACTCTCTCCTTTCTTTTCATTCTTGTTTTAAGGAAAGGAAAGGAAAGGAAAGGAAAGGAAAGGAAAGGAAAGGAAAGGAAAGGAAAGGAAAGGAAAGGAAAGGAAAGGAAAGGAAAGGAAAGGAAAGGAAAGGAAAGGAAAGGAAAGGAAAGGAAAGGAAAGGAAAGGAAAGGAAAGGAAAGGAAAGGAAAGGAAAGGAAAGGAAAGGAAAGGAAAGGAAAGGAAAGGAAAGGAAAGGAAAAAAGAAGCAGTCTCCTTCAACAGTCACAACATTAATCAAACAATTTTTACAGTTGCTTCTGCGCTCTCTGAATTATTATTGGCACATCTCAACCCTTCCTTCTGCCCTCCTTATTTTCCTATAGTTTTGTCTTTGTTATCCCACAGAGTTACTTACATATACAGACTCAGTTCTGTGCTTTTGCAAAATTTTCTTCAAACTTTGTTTTCCCTGTGGCCTAAGTCCTACCACACTGGCCATTTGCTTTATTTGGATATGGTGCTTGCCTGGCCATAAGTCACAAGATCCTCCTTCTTCTTATGAGTGATGCTCTTTTTTTGCTCTTTCCTCCTCCTCTCCCGAATGTTCTGTGTGCTGAGCTATTACGCTGGAAAACTAGAAACTAGATGTTTGTAAAACTAGACTATTTATTAAATTACCTGTTGACAAAGATATTGGAAATGCAGGAAGCCTTTCAGTCAGGTTAGCTTCCTGGTACCTCTTCAAACTTTTGCTCCTAATGACTGTGTTCTTCTCTCTAATTTCCCTGGAGTTTGATTTAACAGATTGTATAACATAAAGTGGCAATACAGCATACATTAAAATATGACTTGCTAATATATTTTTATAAAACAAAGGCAACACTAATTGTGAATCTGTGAATACACTGTGCTGACCCATCCTCATTCCTTTGATTTTTCGTGGAACTTCAGAGCATGCAAGGAAGAAGCAGGACCATAACTTCAACCTATGTTACCTGTCAGCTAAAACAGAACAATCTAAATTCTTTCAAGGATGCATGAGGACAGCATGTACCTGAGCTCTGGGAACACTGTCTCCCTGAAAGAAGTATCTGTTCAAAGTCCCTTCTTATTCCAGGAGTCACAAATGGTGGAATCATATTAGGATAGTAACATACTGGCTGTTGAAGGGCCATTAATATGTTGAATTCATATGTAAGTAATAATAAATTGACTGTTGATGTCAGGATAGGATCTTTTGCATAGCTGAAATTTATTTCTCTCTGTCCGAAAAAAAACCCCACATAAAAAAAGCCTTCAATCTTTTCAACTATGTATATTGCAAAAAAAAGCAGGAATATGCCAAGAAAATGAACTGGTTTTAATACTGAGGCTTTCTTTCCCTCTTACTTTACATTTGACACTTAGTTTTAAATGGGTAACATTTGCTGTCTTCTGCAGAAATGTTGGCTGAAAATTGCTTTCTTAAGGGTAAAATTTCAACATGGTATGCATTATTGTCCGTAAGACTTCTCTATAGTAAAAAGAAAAAAGTAAAAATCAAGGCAGTATTCTAATGTTACCTTTGCTATCTTCAGCAGTCAAATATGGGAATTCTACTTGATGTAGAGTTGAATAAAATGTGAATGTTGCATAAAACTGGCTTCAAAAGATCCATTCTGAAACAAGAGTGCCGTTGCATTTTTCAAGCCTGAAGCCATTATATAATTTACTAGCATTTTCATTAATCTTTTGCTCACATAAATTGGTCTGAGACAGCTTCCTCTCATCTCCTCTCGTCTCCTCTCGTCTCCTCTCGTCTCCTCTCGTCTCCTCTCGTCTCCTCTCCTCTCCTCTCCTCTCCTCACACTTGAGCAAAGCAGCAGCACAAAAATGTGGTTTAGAAATCTTACCCACATGTCTCCTCAGACCATTTTTTTTTTTCTGTTAACTAAAGGAAACAAACTGAATATTAAAAATATCAGAATCATTTGTCTGGGTCTGTCACACAAAGAAAGAAATTGTGTTGTCATTCATTTGCTGTGACTATAACCTGTAATCTGGCATTTCTTAGTTTGTTAAGTTTTGGATCAAGTTTGTATATTCAAACTTGACGTGTTGAAATGATTGATTATAGGAAAGAAATATAAGGATGAAATGTGGAAATATGTTTCTTATTGAAGTTTTCAAGTTTGAATACAAATTTGATTTGGAGCCTAAATTTCTTTCACTGTATCAAACACAAAGACTATTGAAATCAAAGGAAAATCTTGCGCAGACCTATATAATCTCTGGATTCAATTTATAGGCTATTTCCACATTAAATTTCTTCTAAAACTATTTTAAAGTTTACTTTTTCAAATCATTGCAGGGCCATGAAACCTCTCCTTGCATTCAGAAATTTCACCTTCAAATATACCACACAGTAAAGTAAGAGGAAACATGTGATGGCAGCACTTCCATAGTATTCCACATAGTTTCTCCTGTAAGATGTGGAGCTATTTACACATGTTTTCTTTTCCTCACCTCAGTGGGAGAAATCTCTTTCTCCTTTCTTCAAGGGCGGGATGACAATGAAAGGGTACACTCATTTGCTGCACAGATCTTCTTCCTCTAGTGAGTTGACAAATCTTCTTGATTCAGAGATCAACTGGATACGAAAGGTTGATTGAAGGACATCTGTAGCTGCCAGCTGATTATGCTTTTATAATCCATATTTTGCTTTTAAAGATGAGCTATTCTTCATTCTTCCTTGTTCAAGTACAATTTTTACAGGTTATTTCCTAGCTGTGCATTTTGTCCTGCTGCCCTAGACCTACACTTACGTGGTTTGCATTCTGACCTTGATTTACATTTCCACTTTTTCTAAAGATAGAAATTAGACTTAATGTCTTGTGATGTACAGTACTATAATGCTGAAAAATTTAGCTATCCACCTGCAGATTTTCACTGCTCGATTAGATGCTCACGTACCTTTTATACTGAAGTAAAAATTACATGTATAGGAGATGATGCAACACATTCATAAAGCTGAGCAGAATGGGCTGTAAGCAGTAAGTGATGAGAAGTGTGTTTGTGGCAAGCTAGATGTCTTGAACTTAGACTATTTGGCGATAGTAGGAATCAGATCCTTACATCCCTTCTTGCTTTGGGATCAGAAAAGGATGACTCTGTTATGGTTTCTAAGATCAGCATAGTGGTTTTAGCATGTTCCAGACCCTCAGAGAGCTCAGTCCCACAGCTCCTTGTTTCCAACAGGTTGCTAGAAACCTTCAGACAAGAAGTGAAAGTACACAGGAATAATACGTCAAACAGAGTCATCATCCAGATAGCCTTTAGTCTGAAGGCTACAGCACTCTCATCAGAGGATGAAAACATGACTGAAATAACAGATTCCAATGATTATATATATATGTCTATATAAAATATATATAATCGGCATTATCATTGAAAAAGCTATGGTATTTCTTAAGTATATTTTAAAATCACAGTTTCTATTGCTAATTTTTTTATCATCTGACAAATTTCCGCTTGGGCCAAGTAGTAAGGATAAAGTCAACTGTGTTTCCTTAATTCTGGGCTGAGAGAGGAATAGTATTCTAAGGTTATTTTTAAAGTGAGAAATGTAATGCTCAGTGTGCTGGTTTTGGCTGGGATAGAGTTAANGTTTTGTCTTCCCAAGTAATCATTACGCATGATGGAGCCCTGTTTTCCTGGAGATGGCTGAACACCTGCCTGCCGATGGGAAGTAGTGAAGGAATTCCTTATTTTGCTTTGCTTGCATGTGCAGCTTTTGCTTTACTTATTAAACAGTCTTTATCTCAACCCATGAGTTTTCTCACTTTTACCCTTCCGATTCTCTCCCCAATCCCTCTGCAGGGGAGTGCGCGAGCGGCTGTGTGGTGCTTAGTTGCCAGCTGGGGTTAAACCACAACACTCAGATATGTCTGAGCTTCCTGGTGCAGCAATGTAGAGCAGTACCATATCACATGGAAACACGAGCTGAAGTCTTGGAAGCAATTGAATTAAAGCAACAGGGCTAATAAAGCAAGATCATCCCAGTGCTGTAGCAGTTAACAGACCTAATGTCTCTGCATGATGCCAGGTGGTGGACCAGATTAAGTGTGTCTGACAGTGCTGTAAAGTGCAACTATGTCTTCTGTAACGTGATACTACTTCAGATGAGCATCACCTATTAGATCTTTGTTAATTCAGAATTTTAGTCCCTGTCTGTAACTGCCTTTTTCGTCAGTTGCTTTGACCTTTGTCTTTCATTAAGCAATAAAATAACATTTTTACCTTGTTAACATGAAATCTAAAATGGACTTTGTGGAACTATAAAATTGTTTTTATATATTTTTTCAAAGAAGAATTCTGGAAATCATTTGTTTTGGTCTGGATTTCAAGCCCTATAGAATTCTCAGTATTATAAATCAAAGACCTCAATTTAAACTTTAGAACTTATATCTCTTAGGAAAATTTAGCTCTGAAAATGGAATTAGACTTTGTAACACTTCTCTAAAGTTCAGAGTTTCATGTTGGGTACTATCTCTGATAATGTGCAATCATTTTCCAGCCTCAGGATTTCAACATCAAAACTCTATTAAAAACCTGAAAATGGAAATTTAGTTTTTTCTTCCTAGTTGCTTGGGGTCAGATTTAATAATTGAATATTTTTAATACTTTGGAGCTACACTTTGTACCTCTTACTTGTATAGAGAAGAAAATAACTCATCTTAAATTATACTGTCGATCTTTATCGATAGATTTAACAGGATTTATCAGGGCAATAGGCCTTCGGTGGTTCTTATTTCTTCATGGCAGTTTTCAATGTTTGGTTGGCCTTAAATACTAGAAGTTGTACAAGTTTTACACCGATAATTATTTACAAGCACACCAACTCCTTGAATCCACTAGTAAGAAAGTTAAAGCTTTCTTTATAAACCCTTGAAATGAAACGCCTTTTAAAATTGAATGAATCTTTATTTTTATTTTTATTTTATTTTGTATGGATCCTATGTGTTTTGTTGATCAAACTCAGTGCAAGAAGCCTTCTAGGGACTAGTATTAAGATAAAGAGTATTTCTAGAAATAAAACGGGCTTAATATTTTCTGCTAGTAACCNAGCGGAGATTAGATGATATATTTAGAAGTCAGATTTATATTTATGAAGAATATTTGGGGGTATCTGATCCAGTTACTAAACTAAATTTAACGTTGTCATGAATGGAACAACACAATTTACTTTACTTTGGACTTCATCACCCAAACTCTTAATTTATCTTTTGCTTAGCCTATTGCATATTAACATTCATCCTATGAACTATTGCTAGGCTAAAGGCTTGGTGCATATCTTATTTAAGCCTCTCTAGTCAGTAATATCTAATCCATTTAATGATCATAGAACCAGAAAAAAAACAGGTTGCAAAGGACCTCTGAAGGTCATCTAGTCCAATGTCCTGTTCAAAGCACAGCTATCTTCAGCATCAGAGAAAGTTCCTCAGGTTTTGAGTACTGCCATAGATGGAGAATCTCTGAGCAATCTGTTCTGATACTTACTCTCAATGTGATTTTTTTTTTTCCCCCTTGACTATTGCCTCTTGGCTCTCTGCTGCACGCCTCTCTCTGGTTCTGTCTGCAGTATTTTATGCGCTCCTTTCAGGAGCACCAAGGAGCAGCAAGAGCCAGCTGCTCCATAATGGGTTCGAGGAATTGGGAGTAAAGGGAGACCCTGGGGCAGTTAAAGAAGGAAATGTCTGTGAAAGTTTTTTAAAAAAACTCTTGTTGTATGCCAGAGTCTCATGTACGCATAATGCCCTTCTAGTCAGATTTCTGTCTCACTAATGTTGTTTTCGAACAATATTTTTATAAGTAAAATAAGGTCACACTGGTTATGCATGGCCCTATGGAAAACAGTGGGAATTTTGTCATTGATTTCAGCTGCACTAGAAGTTTCCCCTCACCAGGAGTCTCACATTAAAAAAATAATAATAATAATAAAATAAAATAAATAGAACCCAAAGGGGGTAAAAAGTTGCTTAGTCACTTTTAGGAGTGTTTTTTCTTCAAGTGCAGTATATTCTTCATAGGCTGCTTTGTTTCAAAGGGAAAATGCTTTTACCGGTTTCCATTTGTGTTTACTAAGCTGCTGCTCTGCTCTTTTTATTTGAGTCTGTGGGAAATTAACTTATTCACCATGTTTCACAACAGAGAAGTTAAGAACAGGTATTAGTTTCTTTATATCACTCGTATCTACTCGTATCTTACATATTATAAAAAGAATGTTCACAGTCTTACAATGTCTAAATAGGATGAGCATGTGACCAAACAAATGTAATCCTTGCTCAACCCCTCCAAGTTATTCATCATCACTTACAATGCCTCTTCTAAAATTTATATTATAGGCTTTCTCAGGCAGGGATCTTGATTCATGTCTTCTGTGGAGTCTCTATTGCCTTTTGTGTGCATACTATAATAATAGAGTGATAAATGATTTATGTTGTTTTCTGTGTCTCTACATTCTGATTCATAAATCAATTGTTAGATGTACTTTAATCATCCTCATGCTTTTTGTTTATTCTGATTGAAATCTCTTGGATTTCCTTCAGTGGTTTTTACCTTGTATCTCCACAAATATTTGAGCTAATATTTTTCACAAACATTCAACACATGGCAACAGCAGGCAAATGTGAGCTTCATCCAGAACACGCTGGAGGAATATTGCCTTAAGTATGATCAGTGATAGCACATTCTGAAAGGAGCTACAGTGTGTGCCTGTAAAACATTTAATCTTTCAAACAAGCAGGGTCCAAAGGCAAAACCAATGTTCTCTTGCAACTATGAAAGCTGCAGCTGACAGCTTGTCCTGTTGTCATTTGCAAGATATATTAGCTTTCTCCTACAAAATATTAACACATTTATCAATTTTATGATCAATAACCCATACATTTGTAGTACTTAGATGTTTCAAAAAACATTTCATGAAATGATGAATTGTTGCTCTAAACGCAACGTGTATAATAACCTTAAATTCTGTACCTCTTCATCCCTGTATTGGTACATTCTTTTATTCCAACAGCTACAAAGCAGTAAGAGTGTCAACAACAAATTGGCTCTTTCCCAGTAAAACAGAAAAAGGGATTTAAAATGAAAGGTTAGTGAACCTTAACAGTTATGCTAATAGAATGAAATGCATTCGTTACTGTCTATTTTGAACATTTGAATGGCACATAGCTCTTTCAGTTGTCCTCTGCAAAAGGGATACATTTCACTCATAAATGTAAGGTCATTCCTATCCTACTACTATTGGTGCTCTCACATAATACTGATATTGACATGGGAAAACTGTGGGGTTTGATCCATTCCCCATGGATAAAAAAAAAAAATCTGATAAATGCAGTTTTCCAGTGTAACTGTATCTCCTTGATGAATGTTTTTACAGCACAAATATGTTGGCCACTTGTCACCCCTTCTCAGGGTGTCTTGACCGCTGTTTCTGTCTTGACTGTCACAGATGTACTAATGAGAGCTGTAGGATAAACATGGCCTTAAATCCACACCCTTTCCAATGTTTCTAGCAGTTCTTAGCACTACAGATAGAAGTACTAATTCAGCAACATTAACTCCACTGATGGTAACATAGGAGTGAATCTGAATCCAGAGTTCTAATGATTTGTAACCCCCTAATGTATTTTGGGGTTTCAAATACATTCATCAATTCACTATTCATCAATTGTGAAATTTGTTCTGTGCAGAGATTCACAGTAATGTTAACCAAGATAAAAAGACCTCTAAATCTTGTGTGTACTAGCAAGCCATATATTTTGACATAGAGTAAAAACATGCTTTTTGAACATGATTTTAGAACAATGAGGGAAAGTCAAAGTGATTATAATTTCTTGTAGGCAACTCTTAATAATTACCGAAAAAAGGGATGTGAAAACT
>WAAD01021147.1:113079-129850 GCA_013389945.1 Fregata magnificens | reverse complement strand
TGCCATTGCTTATGGCTTAGTCTCACTTAGAAGTACATGATCCATACTTTGGGAAAAAACTCCTGGATGTTGATATGAAAGGGCTATTTAAGTGATTAATTGATGTGTTGGATTGTACAGATTACAAAAACTTGTCATATGACCAGAGCATGAACTTTTTTTCATCAAGAGGATATGCAGTCATCTTTCAAAACTGTATATGATTTAGGAAGATGCAGTAGCTACCTAAAGTAATATATAAAATCTTAGCTCAGAGTCCAGTATTTAATCAGATTTCTGAAACTACCAAGTAAATCTGTAAAAGAGTAATCTGTAGACATTAGTTAGACAAAGAAATTGTGCAGCTGACAATGCTAAAATATGCTGACAGAGAATGACTCTTCACTGTTTTTCTACACCTTAGACAATAATTTATTTTGTAAAAAACAGGTGTAAAATGGTATCAGTCAGACACTATTTGCTTATGTAGGGTTTGTATTATTGCCCCAAAACCCTCTCATTACTGTCAGTGAATTCTTGATCAGATCTTTACCTTACTATCAGTATCTTATATCACCTTTGCCAAGATTTAAATTATTGCACAATACAGTAGAGAACTGGGATGACTAAGGCAAAATCCTTAGCTGAGTGATGTCATCCCATATATCTCATTGCTATAGACAGTAGCGCTAGAGAAGAAAGGAAGAATTACTTCCTCAGATTGAAAATTTCCCAAAAATCCAGCCTAAGTTAAAAAAAAAAAAAGGTTTAGTAAGTTTCAGTGCTCAAGTTTTTAGCTGTCTTTCCAAGACTTGCTAATGGGAATATCCAAAAAAATGGCTTTCAGAACTTTTTTTTTCTGAAAATATATACTTGATTTGAGATATGCAAAATAACTTGCAATTTACATCTGAGTAAATATTACACCTATAAAATATTTTTTCAAAACTGGAATAACAATTACCCGAGGTAAATTTGTGTGGGATTCCTCCCATGATAAATTGTGTGGGATTACTCTCATCAAATTTAAGTTCTTTAAATATTAACAATTCTGTACCGACTTTGAGGTCTATGGAGAGAAAGGTACCTCCAAAGACTGAATCACCTATGTTAGAAACCTTTCACAGCAAACGATGAATTACACTTTTCAAGGTGCCTGTTTCTCTTCATTGACTGTCAAAGAAGCCTGGCTGAGTAGCTTAGACCACATACAGTTTAGGCTGTATTTAATACAGACTAGATTTAGACAGCTGATATTGGATAACATTATTTCCACCCTACTTATACACAGTCTATTTTAAAGTGCAGCACGCTCAGCAATTCTCACTGAAACCCATGATTGCACTTTAGTTTTTGATCATCCAGTTTTAGATTTAGGAGCCTGTGGCCAGGGCATTGCTTTACTTTTGCAAGGAGTCATGCCTGATGTACATACTGCTGTTGCTTTCCCTCTCTCTGCCCCACAGCAAATTGTTACTTCTTTTCATTCGCAGGTTACCATCTCTTCACCTCTGCCAGCAAAAGAGATCATGTGTGTGCTCTTCCTAATCCCTTGCAGGCAGGTGGGCTGGCAAGCAAGTTACACGGAGGACAAAGGTGTTTGGATTGCACCAGGCTGACTTTATCTGACACAGACTTGAAAGCCCCCCCACAGTTCCTCCATCCTGCAAAGCAGCAGGGGAATTACTGTGCACCCTGGGAGCTGAGAGACAGACTGGAGGCAAAAACCAACTGCAGGTAGTGCAGCTACATCCACAAAAGGACTTCCCACTTCATACAGTTTTTAAGATCTTTAGCATTTTTTTTTAAAGAGGGAATAAAAACATTTTTAAACTATATCCCAGGATTTGAAGACATCTACAGTAACAATTTAAAATATCATATTTGACATTTTGGAATATTGTAATTGCACACAGTTATTAGAATACAGAAAAAATGTGGGAGTAAATAAATATCTTAATCATTTTCAGTGATGAATTGGGAGTAAAGATGGGGAAAAAGTGTCTTTTGCACTCTAAGGATAGCATCATTACTCTTTTTAAGTGGTCCTTTGTCCTTAATCAAAAACCTATTGGAAAAAAAAAAAAGGATCTTATTAAGAGAAATAATTGCCACAAACCTCCTAAAGCATTGAAAAGCAGATGATGCACTTTCTCGTTATGAATGGTTATGACAATTACCTTTCAAGGCAGGATTTGAATGAGTCATATAGAAATTACTGCATCACCTTCCACACACTGAAGCCTTTTCTTAAGTATTTTGACCTAATTTAAAATTAGAATTTGAATTGTGTCACAACCAGATACTAGAACATTCTGTTCTATCTTTTATGAATGCATGCAATTGTGAATACATATTCAGTAAAACATTACTGTGGAAGAAGTCATTTTATTTCACAACTACTGCATTTATTATGAAAAACTTATATGAAAGGTCATACTCTTGTACATGAATAATCTGTCTTTGAAGAAACAGTAAGGGTGGTTTTAAGCAGAGTAGTAATTTTACAGTTTTCAAAGATTTTAATATATTTAATATGACACTTCACTTTCTGAAAAGTTTCTCATGCTAGTGAGGGGATCCATAAGCAAATGTATTTGAAAAAGTGGGTTATAAATGCCATAGTGAGCTTTCAACTTAAGCTGTCTTGCATAATATTAATTAAGCATGAACATTAATAGTATTATGCCACAACAGTATGAAGACAAAGAAACAAGTCAGCAGACTTCCTTCTTGGCAGCTGTAGTCCCATTTCTAAAGCCTATGAATTGTTTTATCAGAAGTACATAGCACATTTTAATTTTATTTTCTTTTAATCCAATTTTTTAATTTTGGTAAAAATTACAGTATTGGAACAGAATGGATTTATATTTTTATGAGTATGTGAATTTAAATATTTAGAAAAAGCAGTGACAGCAAACTGAGTCTATTTTTAGACTCCCAAGTCTATTGTTTTTGAATATGTTTGTTATTTAATTTCTGTTCCCTTATTGACAGTTACTACCAAAAAATTCTCCAAACTCATCTCTCTCAAAATATTAAAGCATGCTTGAGACTGGTGATTAGGAAAGTTACTTTAATCTGACAATGACAATACAGGGCAAGATGCTGAACCTGAAAAAGAGTTTCTTTTGCTCCCAGGCTACCTATCTGTGGAACTTTTTCTCTGAAATGAGGTATACAGTTTTCTCACATTCACTCTGTTGCTGATTTCTCCTGACTCCTGCCATGCACACTTTCTTATAGAAGAGCTTAGTACCTGTGTCCACAGTCTTCAGTTACCAAAAGGAGCCACGTTACCAGCAGGGAGTGTTCTTTTATGCTATGTTGTGCCTAGGGTAAACAATTATTTTAAACCAAATATCTATTCACTTCACATTTTATGTCTATCTTTGCAAAACTATGAGGCTGAAGATCATAGGAGAACCGGTTAAAAAACAGACAGGAGACCACCTGCACAGCTCAAAGAGATCTGTCTAAGACTTCTTTAGCATTTATCACAGAAAATTTAAACAAGATGAAAAATGAAATACTTCATATTCTAGATATTTGACTTTGAGAAACAGTTGGAAACCTTCAAGTTTGTCCCTCTAAAAGTTATCATACACACAGAGAGTAGGGAACTATGAAGAGACTAATCTGTTTTCAAGAGCAGATACACTGGGGTCTTGAAATGATACATCAAGCAGGTTAATTTTTGTTGATGTATTGTAGATATTATTTCAAAAAGGTATAAGAAGACAGGAAGGACAAAAATGTGCAGAGGCAACCCAAGTGCTGGTTAGCTGGTGGAGGTTACCAAACACAAACACAGTAAGAGCAGTTGGAAGGTGCAGTGTCCTTCCAGTTGTGGTGTGTACCTCTGCTCTGGTGTGCTGTGGTGCAGGGCTGATGCTGGCATGTGCACCCTCCGTGCCTAGCACAGGAGGGAAAGAAGACTCAGAAAGAACCAGGGGGCTGTAGAGGTTTGCTGGGAGTGGATGCCACTGTCCTACATGTAAGAGTCTCCCTTGCCTATGTAGAAACGGAAAGTGATTTATCTGTTTATTAAAGTTCAGTAAAAGAAAACAGGTGCAAATGCAGATGGGGTGTATGCAAAAGATGAACATAAAGATTAGCAGTTTTAAGAAAGAGTTAGTCAGAAAGAAATAGAGGACAACAACTTAAAACTGGCCAAATTCTCTTTATATCCTTGTGATGCAGTGAGTTATATAGTTGTATCAGTAGAATTTGGCCTGTATGCATAATAGATAATTATAAGAACAACAACAACAAAATCCATTTCAAATGAAAATTTTAAATGTTATTGCAATATATTGGGCTTGCATTTTTATCCCAAGTGTCATTTGTAAAATTCAGATTACATTCCTTGATCCACTTTGAGTATAATCATATTTCTCACTATAAGCTGCAACCACAGTCTGGGCTTGTACCATTCCTGTTCTACTCAGCCCAGGCTAGTTATTGATGGCAATATACTGTTAACCTCCTCTATTTCTGTATGCAAGGAGGCAAGTTAAAATTAGAAAGACTGAACAAGAAAATACAGTTTCAGATTGTTTTTAAAAATAAGGATGATGTTTAGTAAGGTGTAGTTTATCTTTTGAATGAGGACAGGAGGACAATGCAGGAGTCTCAGACCTCATTGATCTTCAGGATCTTTTTCCTTTATACTTTTGGAGAGTGCTGAGTACTGTCAGAGAAAGATGCAGATGTGGGTTCTTTTCATCTGCATCTGTAACTTCTGTGTTTTCTAAAAGTAAGGCATGAGGTGTTCAATAGCCTCTCTCTTAAAGATTATATTCCTTGCAGTATCTGCCACAACATTCATGAAGGATACAAAATATCCAAAGACTCGTGGGACTGCTACTACCTAACAGTAGACACCCACAGCATAAACATTTACATATATAGTCACCCCAGATTCCTCTTTGATTTAATACAGAGAAATTGGCATTTTTAATGCATGAGTCACTGATCTATTTTAGATGTCAACTTTAGGATAAGACAAAATGTGCCCTAAAAGTGCTTGGGGGGTTTGTTTGTTTCTTTTTTCTGTTTCTTTTTTCTGTTTCTTTTTTCCTTTTTCCTTTTTTTCCCCATTGACTGTAAAATAGAATATATTTCTAGTTCAGATCCTATTTAACAGTGATTAACTTTTAGTCAAATGACCACCATTCATTTTGTTTCTAGTAATGTCGGGTTATGAAGACATTGCTGTTTACAGCAATGCCAAAAGGAATATCAGATACAAATTATGTACCTCAGCAGTGCTTTTCTATTACAAACCCAGTCTATTGCTACTATAGCTTCTACTATACTTTTCTACTATTAAAGTTTTCATTAAAA
This sequence comes from Fregata magnificens, assembly GCA_013389945.1. Taxonomy (NCBI): domain Eukaryota; kingdom Metazoa; phylum Chordata; class Aves; order Suliformes; family Fregatidae; genus Fregata; species Fregata magnificens. The sequence goes on along the minus strand of WAAD01021147.1, from coordinate 124,522 downwards.
TGATGAAAACGGAAAAAAAAAAAATCAAGGTTTGTTCTATAGGACTATTGACTTAGTCCTATCTTATAATAAGCACTGGAATAACTTCCAGACTTTTTCATAGGAGGTCACTTGCTGGACATACAGCTACCAAGGGTGCAAGGGTGCCTGCGATATTCAGGCTGCAGGTGATATTCCTGGGATCACAGACTGGAAGATCGATCTTCAGGCAGGTTAGAGATCTTTACCTTTCTTTTTTTTTTAATGCTCTGTTATTTGGAATAAAATTTCAGTATCCTTCCATGGGACATTTGAAAGTTCAGTTCCTCAGATTTTCCCAAACTTCTCAAAGTTTCTAAACAGCACTCTAGTCACAAATTAAATTCAGAGAAATTATCAGCTTGTGAAATTCAGTTGCTGGATACCCTTCCAACAGCCTTAGAAGTGCTCAGGAATTTATACTGGGTTTTCTTCCAAGAAACTGTAAAAATTTAGTAAGATTTATAGAATGCCAGTAGATTACTAATTGAAAATTTATTTTTTTTTTTCCCTGACATTTTAGAAGAGCACTTATTATTTGAAATACAATTCATTTTCCTGGCTTGAATTTTGAAATTTTCAATGGTTTTATGCAGAATCTCTGACATACATTAGGTACATTGTGGTACTATTATAAAATTGCTAAATTGTAAGCTCAGTGTTCAAATTCCAATGCTGATTACAGTTCTGCAATTTAGTTCAATGAACAGAAATGAGGTTAAAAGATTTTGGAATTTGTTTGTAAAAACAAATTTTCTTGGGCTACCAGTAAATACTTTCATGAAATCATGCATTGCTATTTTGCCTCATCAGCTGCAGTGTTTGTGCCAGTAGCCTTCACAGGTTGGGTGGTTTTTTGTCTTCAGCAGCTTTAGGGATTAGTTTTACTGACCATTTACTTCTTTTCCTTCAGTTTTCAGAAATATTTCAGGTGGTTTATCTACAGCTTCAAACGTTTTGATGGTGGTTAGGGTTTTTTTTCTACCAGGCCTTTGGATACATCTACTGCTAGCCAATTCTGCTAAAATGGAGGTACTAATCCATGCTCAGGATCAGTGTATCTTCTGTTAAGAACCTCTCTTTATTGTTTGAATTAGGTTTGTGAGGCCATAATCATTCCTAAGTTTTTCTAAAAGACAGAAGTAATTTACTTTTAGTAATATTCTTTCAGTTGTAGTCTGCCTTTAAAAAAAAAAGGTGCATGTTATGCATGGGTATCTTAGACACTACAGTGTTCCTTAGACATAAATGGGGTCTAATTCTCACCTAATGGTGATGAAATGCTCACTTTTAAACAGTGTTTGTTATAACCTCAGTTTATTAATGCAGAAGAAAAATAGACAATATGGAAAATGTGATGTAAGAATTCAGAGCTTGATCCTAGGCTTAATGAAATAAATGGCAAAGTTCCTATTGACTTTAATGATCCATGATCTGAGACTCAGGAAGCAGGTTGGTTGCAGAAGGTTTTTTATTAACTGCGTAAGACTTTAACACAGACTGACACGCTCAGACTTCTGTAAATGTCTTTTATTCCAGGCACTGCCTTATGAATGTTGCATATTCTCATCACTGCAGTCCCTCCTATGTTTCTTACTGTCATTTTTATAATATGGCACCTTTTCATGTAACAAACCTATAAGGAATATAACAGTAGACTGTAAAAAAGCAATGGGAAAGCAGTGACATTTTCTCAGACAGTACTGAGGTCAAAGATCAATGTCTCTTCCCTTTCATGTGACTTTGATAGCATATTCAACATCTGTTATGAATTCTGTATCATCTGTGCAACAGGAAGCAGAACATAAAACTATGCACGCTTTAGAGTCTTGCTCTTCTTTAATGTTAACTGAAAATATTTTGCAGTGCTCATGGCTTCACAGTAGTACTGCTTGTAATTGCTAGTAAAATACAGACAGAGAGAGTCTTCCCACTGGCATGCACACGCACTGTCATTCAGAGGCAATGACAAGAATGATTTCTGTCCAATTAACATTGAAATGTATACCTCTTTAAGTTGCAAAAATTCAGATATAATTGGATAGGCAGGAGCTTCTATTCCTATGACTATGTTGATGCAAAACAACAGCTGAATTCCAGCCTAGCTGCAGGAAGACCTTATCAACCTACCGTCTGAGGCTGATGAATTTTTCAATTCCGTTCTGCTAGTCTGCTAATAATAGACACTAGAGCATCTTATTTATTTATTTCGTCTTGCCTGCTTTAACTGGATAATTGTTGATTGTTAACTTTATTTGGCTTTTTCAATTAGCTTAATTTTTAGAAAATGTTCAGACACTGGGCTGGATTTTGTCTATTACAGTTCTATAAAATAGAGGTGATTCAACAGAAATCAATACTGCTTACAGCACTGTACTTTAAGGGTTGAATCCTGCTCCCATGAACTTTTACAGGAATTGGTTTAGGCTCATAATTACAGATTCAAAAATATACAAAGATGAGAAAATTTCACTTGGAAAAATGTTATTTTTTTTTAAGCTTTTTATTACAGTGGAGACACACTTGACAATCCTCACCATTAATGAATTAGACACACTAAAAAGAAAGAGAAGGAACCAGTTAGAACTCCAAATATTTTGCCAGGTAAAAGGGAGAAAAAAAAAGACAAGAAAAAAAAGAGAAAGAGAGGTGGGAGGGAGAGAGGGAGAGAGAGATTCTGGTTGTCCTGGGCTTCTTAAATGAAGAACTTTGTACTTGGCTGGACTGGGAATCATTTTTGCTGGTAATGTTTTTTTCTGGCTGGGAAATGGGTTAAGAATCTCTCTCCCTGGCAACTTCTTTCTTCTTTTGGGTAGCTAGTTTAAAGAAACACCCTTGTTTATTCTGGCTGTCTGAATCTGCCTGTTGTAGAAAGAAGAATCAGAAAGAGAGGGAGGTAACAGCACATCTGCAAGTGGGTGATCAATCACAGGCACATACTGCAAACAGAAATAATGTTTAAAAGTGTTAGCAATGATCTGGTGATATTGTAGATCTATTTTTCTTTCAGATTATGCATGTCCAATACATCACTACTGAGAAGCTTTACTTTCTTAGCCAACGTAAAATTATTTCAGTGCATTAACTCTGATAAACTTTCATTTGTAGATTCCTATTTTATCTTCAAAAGAAGTGAAAAAATATCTTTCATTTCTTTCTTCACCACCCTCCCTCCCCCAAAACTTGAACTGTGTATTGATGTCCTTGACAACAGAATAAAATTTTGCATTAAGCTGGGAGGAACGATCCAGAATAATTAAAAGAAAGCTGCATCCTTTCATTTCCGCTCAGCCTTTGGAAAACTCATGCTGTGAGAAGAATTTCTAACCATACATAGAGGACTGTGAATTGCACATGATAAATAACTGTGTAATCTCCTCCAACTCCTCCCATGGAGGAGTTGAAAGGAGCAAAAAATCCAATCTTTTGGTCCAAATGTTGACAGGAGGAGGGAGCGATGAAGTAATGTTGCCTTATCTATCCCCTTAGTCCCATGAAAGGCACTGCATGTAAGCTGCCTGTGAACGGAGGTCTTTAGGTTTTGAGAGAGTGCAGCTATTCAGGGAGAGGGCATTGCTAGAATGGAGAAACGTTCCTCCTCACTGAAAGCCACAGGCATTTTCTTTACGTAGTTACTGTTGACATTGGCAGAAGTGCATTGCACAATTCCCACTCTGCACCTGTAAATTCCCCCAAGGCACGTTTGAAACCTTAGGGGATGGCCACCTGGGGACAACACATGGGCACGGTCTGGGCCTACGTGCAGGTGAGATGCTTTTCCAAGTATAACTCAAGGTTGATGAATCCAAGGGAAAAACATCCCACAGAAGTCCCTGTGGGTTTGCGGGGCTGCAATCCCTGCTGGCTCTGTGGGTGTCCGGACCCATCCCCTTCACATTCCTCAGTACATGATGCAGTGGAAACTGTGGCTCGAGCCTGCAGATCATTCTGCCTGATTTTTGGCCATCCCATGACTTTTTTCCATGGGAGGATGTTAGCTGAGCCAAAGCGTTTAACTGAATCTGGCAATTCTCAGCTGTTTGCTGGCAGCCACCAATTTGGTGAATCGACATAATTTGTGACACTCTCAGTGTGGGATCCTAAATGGAGACAGTTTTATTTTAAAATGAATTAGCTCAGCTCCTGTGAAGAAAAAAAAGAAAAAGGAAAAAAAAAAAAAAAAAAGATGTTTTCCAGGGCTAATTATTTCTTGTGCCTGAAATGATGACACAGGCGGTATAAAACTGTGGGATGAAATGGAAAACCACCACTGCTAAACAAGACAAACCAATACTGCCCACGCCCATTAAAAATTCTAGGAAACAGGGACAAACTCCACAGTCTCAACTGTAACCTTAGCAATGTGCTGTGCTGTCAGTAAGAGATAGTACACAATTACCTAGGGAAAGAGCAATTTCTCCAGTCTTTCTTGCAATTCCTTTTCTTTGGGAAAAGAAATATTACTTTTTCCTTGCTTTGCCCTCCCATCTTCAGCTGCGTTCTAAAGTGATTGCTTCTTTGACATATTCAAATGAATGTTGCATGTCACAGCAGCTACTCTAGCTGCCAATTTTGACATGGACCTGGAACTACCATTGTTTTGGATGTCTCCTTATTTAATGGCTTCCCCTTGCAAGCCTGCTTTCAGTCCCTCCCGTTCTCGTGGAACAAGAGTCACGGTTTGAGCCCTTGCTCGGTAAAGACTGTCACCATCAAACCCTAATAATCAAATGCTGCCCTTGAAAGAGTGCAACACTCAGGGAAGGCAAACTACAGTGGAGTAAAAATCAGTAAATAGCTTAGCGTTCACCCTCTATAGAAATGCTGTTCTGGCAGCGTCCTCCTGCTGGCAGTGGCCAGTGGCCAAAGCATTTCCAGAATGCTGGGGGTTCTATTTCCACCTCTCTCCCCCCTTGCCATAGCTCCAGGCAGATTTATCAGAAGTTTACAGAATCAGCCTCAATCACTTCAACTGATTTTGAGCCCAGAATTTTCTTTGTCTCTATGAAAGTAATTTCACTGTGTTAAAAAGTATTAGGTGTTCATCTTTCAAAAGAAATGAAAATAGCTTGCAGTCTGGGATTTTATTTTTTTGCTTTCCTTTTAAACATAAGAATCACATGAAAAATACTGGCTAGGGTCTAAAATAAGTAGATTCAGGACAGCAGGGGAATGAAGCGATGGGAAATGAGTCTTGCAGTGCCTTCTGTTTAGCTATGTGTTTTCCTTCTAAAAATCATTACAGTTGAATGCTTGGTATGAAGGTAGTGTATTATGCCAAAAATAAAAGGCTATTGGCCAAATTTGCTGCCATTTATATCCCATACCAACTCATCAAAATATTGAATAAAATGATACACTAATATCAATTAAAAGTAACACCACTGAAATGAAAACATGTTCCTTCACATGGGCACTGATGTAACATGCAAGAGATTTGACAAAAAAATAAATATGGGACTTACAAAACTATTGTTGTTTGACCATGTACAGTGTGTCAGCTTCCTAATAAATATCAAGTCAAAACCTGATATACAGGTGAAATACAGAATTCAAGTACTTCAATAACAATGGCAAGACAAAGAGATTCATAATTCTCTGTGTGTTTTGTTCCTCTTAACTATTCTTACTTCTCTTTATTACTGTGTCCTCTTACAGCCTTAACAGTCTTTTTTTCTCTGTCAGTGATTTGAGTTATTGATCACTGAAAATATTTAAGCAGGGAAATTTTCATCTCAGAAAGGATATTAAGCCAGAGAAATGCCAACACTTTATTTAATAATAAATTTTTTTTTTCCCCAAGATAAAGGACATTTTAATAACCATTTAGGATATCAAATGGAGTTATAGATCACTGCCACATGAATATCAACAACAAAATAATCACTAAAAGTTCATATTTTGATTAGTTTTGATTTAAAAATATTTAGTACTATAGTATGCTTTTAGCATTCAGTCATTTGATTCGATAAGTCTCTTGCATCATGTAAACTGCTAGCTGCTTGAATGATTTAAGTACTCATGTTTATTAAATTAAAGCTATGCTGTGAAAAGCTAGATTCATATTATTTCTTGTACATTTCTGAATATATAATTGAAGGGTTCAAATTTTCACCATGTCCCTTATTTTCTGGAGCTATTCCTTTCGAGATTATATTTCTTCATTCTTAATGAGAAACTATCCAGTTCTTTAGTGGCTACTGACAAATGAAAAACTAAATCTAGAGTCAAGTGTGACTGTTTTGCTAGAAAGAACAAGGGCAATCTTATGCAATAATCTCTACTGCTTGTTTTCAGACACTATCCAAGTCTCTCTGCACTTAGTTATGTCTGCAAAATCCATAAAATCCCCTTGTCACCTCAATTCCTCCAATATTTTCTCCCTATGTGTGAGCCTGACTTGTGTGAAGTGAAACTATATCTTAAATAAATTTTCTTTTAGTGTACTACAGATTGAGGTGATTGATCCTCCTTTCCAGATCAAAGCACATTCCTCTGGGGTAATTTGTCTCTCCAAGTTCTGCTCACAGTCTATCCTATTAGTAAGATTTCTTTGCCAGAAAAGTTTTCTGAAATATGCATATAGATCAATTGTATACTTTTTGTCTGTTATCTAACCATCGTTTCTATTGGAATTAATTTTCTGATTAAGAAAACTTGCCCAGTATGTTGAGGAATATAATGAGTAATTTGGATGTCCAGCAGAAAGTGACCCAGTTAAACTTATTTAAGATTTCAAAACAAGATTGAAATATTTCTATGTTTTTACATCTCTATAAGTGCAATCATAATTTTAGTTAGACTTGATATCCTCTCTGTTTATCAAATTCACTCTGCTGCTGGATCTACAGCCAGTTTAAGGCTTCTCAGCATTAGAGAGGAACCTCAAGAACAAGGGACATACACTAGGCCACGGTTATGTCATTTCTGCCACAAGAAGGAAAAGGTGGGAAGTTGTGTGGAAGACCATGGAGAACAGGTCTATCTGTTCTTGCTGACATCTAGAGGCTGGGAAACATTGAAAGGAAGGCACAGTGTTGCTGCTGGGAAAGATAACTGTGCCAAATATTAGCTAATAGCTCACAACTCTTCTTTTAGTGACAGCAGTATTACTTAACTGGACGTCCCAGAGTTTTGGCTCAGGCGAAGTAGGCAATCTGAGCATAGCGATTTCACTGCCACCAGCAGTCTGCTTCCCAGGGACGCTGCCTCTTTGTTCCTGCCTGGAATTAGACCTGACCAAATAAGACTTATGTTTTCTCCATTTTCAAACAAGCAAAGGCATTTCAAAGTAATTGTCATAATCTCAGGCACTTATTCAGAAACTAGAAGGTAATCATCATTTAAGGAGTACATGTCTATATATACATTCAAATAGATAGATGACTTGATGTCACCTTTCTTAAAAAAAATAGGCAAAAAATCCTGAAAGAAATAAATATTGCCAAAACATAATATTCAAAGGTAAGAGTTTGTGTTAAGGACCCAGCAGAGATCATTTTATTTATCTTAACTTCTAGAGAGTAATTGAGTTTACTTAGTAATAAACCCATAGGTTCAGATAATCCAGGCATATATAGGTCAAAATACTCACCAAGGAACAATAAAAGCATGTCACTTCTGTTTACTGATCCTTTAGAAGCTGTCTTGTTGTCATTTCAGGCCTGGATCTTCTGGTTTTCAATTGAATTGTTCTTTTTCATCTGAGATGTAAAATTCTTTGAAATGGAAATCCTAAATCATTACCTCTTGACAGCTTCAAAGGATTGATAGCCCACTTTGAATCTCTTTGAAGTACTTATTTCAAATTAAAAAATAAGTTACCCTGAAAGAAGACAATTATACTTTGAGCAATAGACATCTTTTTTCCTTCTGAAAGGTTTCCTGGTCCATGAGCATCTTTGAAGTATATATTGTTCACCAATTGTACCTCAGAGTTTAACTAGTAGCAAACATTCCCTCGTAATATAGAGAGGTAGTCTGATATTTTAATAGTCAAAGAGGAATTACAGTTAGTTTTAGTCACTGTGTACAACTTTGTTCCAAATAACCAAATTAATTTGAGGAGATTGGCTATTACAGGAATAGCACCAAAAAGATGTCTTCTAACTCTCAACTTTATCTCAGAATACAAATTATGGGATTATTTCAGCTAAAAAAAGTACAATGTTTCCTTGCCCCCTGCTTTTCCAGAGGAAATGAGCTGCTCATTTTGACTACTTCTTTATTTACTTAATCAATAAATAACTCCTAAAATTCAAGACCAATAAGTCCTATATTGGTTACCTTCTTGTTCAGGGGGAAGAGGTGCTGTTTCTGAAACTTATACACCAAAACTAGAGTAACAAAACCTCAGTGCTGAATTCTTACATTTTCGTTTTCTTCTACTCCTCTTCTTTATGTCTTGATTTCTTTTTACCCCATTTTTAGTTGCAAAATTAAAGAGTAGGGATGAAATAAGTATAGTAAAGAAAAATCTAAAGCAAAGATTTTAATATAATTGATAACCTTTAAATAAATAAATAGCTCTTTTTTTTAAAAGTTCAATATTATGATAATTTTTACAGGAGAAATTAATTATGTGTCTAAGAGACAAATAGAGTTGAAGTGGTGTTTCTCCTCTTTTCGCACAGTACCTGTGGAAACCTAAATATAGCAATTGGCCTGTTCATTGAAATCACTGATCATTCCTAACTGATATCCATTTTCAAAGCTTCCTTGCCACAGGACATTTTCAGTGTGTTTAGAAGAGTCATCAGACTTGGGTGAACTGCTAACAAAGGAAGAACGGGCATGTCATCTTTCCCATACAAGCGATATACTTATTTCAAAATAGAGTTAATTCCAGCTGATTTGCAAGTGCATGCAACTGGAAGGTTAGACTCATGAGTTTCATGGCTGGCAAAAAAACACAAGAGAAAGTTGGACCCTATATCAGGAGAATTTGTACCTCCTTAAGAGGAGGTAAGCAGCTGGCAAGCATCAAATATACTATGATCTGGCCTTTACTCAAGAAACATTATCTTGACAGTATATAAACTATGTTTACAACCCACTTGTTAGCATTCCCTTTCAGGGGAAATTCCTAGAGAGGATGACAAAATAAAAACTGTTCAGGAGGTGTTTCATACTTCATCCTCCAAGGGGAGTAAAAGGAAAAAAACCTCTCACTGGTCCAATTCTTGATCCACATACTTTGGTATAATTAAGTGTAACAGTATTGAGATTACTCAAATTACACCACTACGAACCCTGCAGATCAAGATCAAAATGAGATTCAGTGTATCTTAGTCCATTTTTGCTGGTGTTGGTAATGTTAATCCATTTATTCAGATTCCTGCTTGTTTTTTGAACTGGAAACTGATTTACTGAAAGGAAACACAATTTCTTTCTAGCTTGTAAAATAGTAACAACTAGGTAGAAAGAACATGAGGAATACTTTTTTATTAAGCGTGATGAGATTCAAGTGATCTGATGTTCAAATAATGATGTCCAAATGCTGATCTTGCTATTCTTTCCAATAGTGACAGTAATGGGTAACATAAAATGTCAGCTCAAGATGAATAGCATGAAAGTCAAAGGAAAAGGAATCCCACAGCAACATAGAAAACCTAACATCACTTACAGGGTGCTGACTAAAAATGAACAAGAGGCCAGGGATGACATGAAGAAATGCCTTCATATTTCATTGGTTTTCCTCTTCCACACTTAAAAACAAGCACAACTATATGAATTCAAACTTCAGATTGAATAAAATTGTTAGGCACGCTAAGCGTATGAGCAAAATATTACCATCAAGACATAAAACACAGACACTTCTCTTAATTTCTATGGGATCCACCTTGTCTTTTTATTTGAAAAAAATCCACTAGGAGCTCCCATGGAAACACACATAATTTTAGGACTAATCAAACTGAACTTCAAATAATTAAGTCAATTATTTTAAGCTTGTTTAATGTAGATGGCAGAGAGAGGGAGATCTGAGGGTTCTAAAAGCTTCTTCTAAATATGATGCTATCAGAAGGGAAGGAATCTGGAGGCTCTTTCTTTGCCCCTAATAGAATACAACTTCTCTTCTGAGTGCTATGGACAGAAATAACATACCCCCAGATGCACAAATACTTCTGAAAATCAAATCTCTGCTTACAGTATAATCCAGAGTACGGAGAGAAGTCAGGAGTTATAACAGCAAAAATTTCAAGTCACTGGGCCAAAAATCTCTGCTTATGTGTATGAGAGGGTCACTGACTTCAGTGTACTGAAACCATTTAACACCTCATGAGGGCCTGCCCTGTATTGTGCATTTGGTCTGATTTGTAAAAAAGGCACACCTATGGCTTCAGCTGTTTCAGGTTTCCTCTCATTAGAGTGAGTGGGGTTTTTCTTTGTTTTCAAGCCAAAAATTGGAAGGTCTATCAGACTGACAAGATGGAAGATAAACAGTAGCTTTTTTGGTTACCAGAAAACTCTAAACAGTTGGAGGAATTGAAAGATATAATGTGATAATTTCTAGTGTGAGGTGTGGGTGGTTCCTGTAGCCATTCTTTATTGCTGCAAGTCATTCCTCTCATTCCACCACCTTTTACATAGTCCATAGTTTTCATTAGCTCTGTCTAGGTGCTTTTGAAACATGATCAAGTCCTTCCTGAAGGCCCAAAATTGTCTCCTTTCTGTAATCATCTCCTCACAAAGCTGTATTACCTGGCAAGTAAATAAAACAAGGACAGGTGTGGTTAAAAGGATGGTTTTGCAGAGTTTTCCTAGCTCTAACTCTGATTGCCCATAGACAGCCTTACTCATTAGTCACAGTCTCCCTTTTTTCCCCTTTGCTTCTTTCTATTTTAGCTCAGCTCTATCTCAAATATTATATACAAAACATGTCCAGGTGTCTTCCTAGTGTGTGACCAATCCTACAAGCACACAGATTGCAAATGCTTCAGAAAACCACAGCAAGTAGATAATAGAAAGAACATAGCTAACTCATTTTAGCTAATGTAGAACTGTTTTGCATGATATACATTTATTTCTTTATGTCTGCCTCATATGATATAGCTCCTGAAATACAGTTATCTCATTTCATTTAGGAGACACATTCTTAAACTGATACATATTACACTGTTAATATTTTCCTAATATCCAGCCTATATATTTTTAATTAATTTGGTCCTATTACTATTGGATACATCCCTCCCCACTATACCTTCCTTATTTGTACACATTTGGTAAATATCTAGAGCTTGCTTAGACCAAATCCTCATTGAAGCCATGCTGATTTAAACCAGATGAGTATCTGGCTCTTTATGTCTACTAAAGCAATCAGTTTAAATTTTCCATACAACTTAGTCTCTACAGATCTCTGTCCTCTTGCTGCTATTTTCTTTACTGTTTTAATATTTTTAAAATGTTTTGTTTTATTTTATTTTAT
>WAAD01021147.1:91394-111739 GCA_013389945.1 Fregata magnificens | reverse complement strand
CAGAGCAAGGACTGAAAAAGAAGGAGGACGATATGAGTGGGAGGAATAATATATAAATCAGGAGCCCTGGGAGACAACTAAGAGGAGCCATTTGGATTTCTGGGAAGGTGAGGGAAAACTAGGAAACAGCAAAAGAAGTTTCAAGGAAGAGGGAGACTGGTAGAATTTAGTAGCATTTTAAGTGACTGCAATGAAATTCAAAGGTATTTGAATTATTGGAAACTCTTTGTCATTCTTCCCCACTCTTCTTTACCATTGTCCCCTCCACCTCCCCAGTTTCATTTGGGAACAGGATTTTAACTTACACAGGGTTTTCTTTCCAAGACCTACTCTCTCTCTTTGAAGTAGCCCTTTATTCACCATACCTTGACTTTCTGGACTGACACAAGGAGGCCAGATGTAGAAAGGAGGAGTAGGATCTGCTCTAACTTGAGCAGAGGAGAAAGAGACAGAGAAAGGGACAGAAGTGGGAGTTTCTGCTCCTGAGGCTGCAAGACCTGAAGGGACAGGCTGAGCGCATCTGCTGCAGCCTCCATATGAGGTTGCATCCTCACAAAAATAGCTATGATTTCACAACCACTGACAGTGATAACAGGAGCAGCTCTTGGGGAGCAAAAGATTGGCTGCTTGGATCACACATTACTTGAGTAGCCAGTGGAAAGAAACAACTGCCTATTCTCTTATTGTCATGGTCTCTTTTCCTGCCACAGAGAAATTGAAATTTAAATGTAAAAGTCTTATAGTATCTTAATTTTTTTCCTATCACCTGCTGTGAAAATTGTCAAGTATTATAACCTAGACCCTAGTTTCATGATATGAAAACTATTTGACTCATAACCTTAAGAAATGCCATATAGATGATACAAGGATAAATAGCCACAAAATAGGTCATTGATCAGCAGAATATAGGGGGCATTTGGAGTTAGTTGGGGGGGGGGGGGTTGCTTTTACAAATACCAGGTAACATTTATCTTGTATTTCAGAGACATGCTATGATAACGATGTTTGAAGATGTAAATAGCTCAAAAAAGACTTGAAAATAGCAGTTGTGTACTGACAGTGTTTAGCTTTCCTGCCTTTAATGTGCCTGGGACTGTATGTAACTTGCTTTGCCACCTCAATTTTGTTGTATTCAGTGCTGGCCCAGCACTGCTAAATTTCTAGTTATATTCACAGTTTTTGTTGTTATGCTCTTCCAGTATCATTGGTCTCATTGTTACAGCCTGTATGGAAGGAATCATACAGTTTTGTTTATCTTTCACAGCGGGGTAGTCATAGTTATTGTAACTGAAGGGTGAAAGCCTAGGGACAATTCTCAGAATAATCTTCCTTTGGAAACCTTACTGCATTGCTAATGTCTAATTCTTATACACATTTTGCAAGGTGTTATAATTGAGAAGTGACCAACCAAATGACTGACTATACATCTGAAGATAAACAGTCATAAAAAACACAGGACTCAAAGGGCATTCCTCTGTTAGCAATCCAGCCCTGCTACTGCAAGGAAGTGCTTTAAGTTTTCCCTTCTCTTTTGTGTTCTCCTAGAGTGTTCATTCACAGTCCACTTAGATAATCTTCCTCTTCATTACCACATTTCCACACTGTTTATTATTTCAAATAGCCTGAAGATATTTTAGTAAAAAGAGCACTACTGTGTATGTCCATTCTTAGAATAGCAAATGCTTTTAGTTCCCTATCTCTGAGAAAGTATTTTGCCTGCAGCTTTTCTAAGTTACAGAGGTCATGCATAAAGTTTTGTCACACTGAACTTTTCACTTCAAGCAAGATTAAAACACACACTCACAAAAACAAACCTCATCCCCCATCTGCAATGATCAGCTTCATTGAGTATGTTACAAGCTTTCTCATTTACCATTCAGTAAGAGCCAATTACCGTTAATCTACTGAGTTGGAAGTCACCTCACATACTAACAAGTCTTCTGGTCCTCTGACTTATAAACAGCTTTACTCATTTTCTAGCATCATCCCTTGTGAAGCTACAAAGACATTCTGTACTGGCAGAACTTTCTATTTCAGATCTATATTATTCTATTAATAGGGATATATATTTGAAAAATAAACTAATTTAACTCAGTCAACAATATCTCTTGTTTTTTGTTACAGGCTGAGACAGTTATATAAATTTTCATAGCAGAATACAAATAATAATTGAAAAATGTAATGTCAAGCAATAAGAATCTCATTTGCTGTTTTGGTTTGGTTTGGTTTTTTGGTTTTGATTTTGGTTTGGTTTCTTTTTAATCTTGGGATTCAAGACAGAAATCATGAAATACGTTATCCATGTGATAGTTGTTTCAATGCAAAGACTCATGGGTGGGACAGCAGGGAGGGAAATTCCATCTGCTCAGAAAATTTTCATTAATTTCCTGACTAATTTTTCCTAGGCATCCTTTGCTTTTTGTAAATTTGGAGCATCAAACTAGACTCAGTTGCCCCAGTGGCTGGCAAAGCAAATCTTTCATAAGAAAGTTCCTGAAAGTTCCTGAAGGCCTAACAAAAGGAACTTACAGTGGAAGTTCACTGGAAGAGTTCTTACCAAGGCAAGCAAAAAGTACAAGTAGTATTTCTACTTAGCAATTACAAATTTAAAAAGAAAACCAAGGAATACACCAAATAAAAAAAATTAGAACAGTCTTGTTATATTTAAAATGTGTTTAACTGAAAATAGCCAGTCAAAATATTAAAAAAAAGAGAGATTAAAAAAAATTATTTATTGTCACCTTTTGCTTGATTTCATCTCAGGGAAAAAAGTTAATAATTAATCCATTTTAATATTCACTTTAATGAAGGGCAATGTAACTCTTTGTTTCTACATCATGAAAAGACATTGGGTAAGGGATGCACATAACAGGTTTCGGGTGGTTTGAATCAAATCCAGAGATTAAGCTTACAATTGCCTATTGAAGATCTAATTTAGTAACTTGGCTCGCATCCTGTACATGTAACAAATCTTGTTCATGTATGCAGTGCACACATGCTTCAGGAAAGAGTTAAAGGAGAATAAAGCTACTTCCTCAATAAAACTTTGGGCTTGCCATTAGTGCAAAGGGTGTATTGCTTCTTTTGAACGTGACGTTTCTGTTGTGACAATGTTTCTGCCTGCATTTCCTCTGCTGCTTTTTCTGTGGGCGCCTCTGCTATTGCTGTTCCCTGGGGCCATGAAGTGTGTGAGAGTCAGAGCCTTATTCTCAGGGGGTATAAACAGCCTCATTTCAGTGCTCAAGAGAGTGGAAGGTTGTTGGAAAAGGTCACTAAGCACTTCCAAATGCTACCAATTAATGTGTTTGGTGGATTGTGCTAAGGACTATGGAATACAGAAGGAAATCCATATCTTGTCAGTTCAATACTGCAGGCTCAGTGGTCACTCAAAGTGGCTTGTATAATAGTAAGCTGCCAAGAGTTTAGAGGTTGGCAGAGGTTGCTTTCTATTTCAGCTCAAAATTAACATGACATTTATTGCATTTGTCAGCTCCCTGATGTTTTCAGTCTAAAGCTTTGTTACTATGTCTCTCTGACTTTTTAATCTACATTCCCATGATAACATTAATTCTTATCACCAAAATCTTTATTTTCATATATACATGAAATTCAGAATTATAAGCTGTATTTTATATTTCCTGCAAAAATTGTATCTTGTCAATGATCAAAGATTGACTGTCTTCTAAATGGGACACTGCTGGGAATGATGTCACAACATGTTCGTCTGAATTCTCTGGGTTTTTTTACTGGAAACTTTTCATGAAGATCTGAAACTCTGTGGCAAACCTGGATGGTTTTAATGGCTTTCCTATAATGGCACTGAATTTAACCTCTAGAACCTTGCTTTTTCATTTGTTTCTGTGGGTGTTTAAATATCCATCGTGTTTTTAATGATCACAGCCATAGATTAAAGTGGAAATGTTAGGGTTTGAAGATTTATGCTTTGTTCTTTAAGCCCCAAACCTCTTGAAATTGGTGTGTGAAGTTGTCAGCAAGGTAATTTGTGATGTTATTTCATTCTGACTTTTCCCATTACGGAGTGATTCACCTCTTGGTCTTCCATGTTGCTTACATAACACCTGAATGGAGAATCGCAGGGATCCTTGTTTGTTTCAAAATAAATTACTAAAATCATCCTTTTTGGAACAATGAACAACCTTTGGATCTCTGTTTTCATTCTGTTTGAACTGCCATTTGAAAGGCTCCATCAACAATAAATCTAAATCCTCCCATGTGCTGTAAAGCCATGAAATGTCTGGGCTATATCTGTGCTTTTTCTCATCATTAAGTCAATGGAAATGCCAAACTGGAGAAGTGAAGGAATTCAACCTTGTTTGAAATATAGCAAACAACATAGCAAAGAGAGAACTGCTATGCAGTTTAAATTAACAACTTAAGCCTTAAGTACAAACTACGTCTTGACATAAAGGCTTGATGAGGTTAAATATTTTTACTGGCATTCTGCAACACTTCAGACAGTATGAAACTTCAAGAAAATAAGACTGCACTCAGTCTGGCATCTAAGCACATCAGTGGTCTAACCACAGTCACATTTTTTGTAGGCATCATGGAAAAGGAGAATTTTAAGTGATGTTTTGGAGGCGGATAATGAAGTGGCATTGTGGGAACACTTCCTACGCATCAAGAGGTAGCAAGAAACAGAGTACAAAGACTTTTGTTTGCAAAAAAAATGGTATTTGGCCAGTGGAGAAATGTCATAATGGAAGAGAGGCCAGATTCTCAACAGTAACAGAGAGATGACAGGCAGTCTGGTGCTGGAACAGAAAGATCTCAAAAGTGAACACAAATTACTTATGCAAGATATGATAAAAGACACTCAGTGAAATCATGTGAAGAAGAGGTTAAGGTTTTGAAGGAGAAATATTTTGACAAAAAGAGATGTGAGCAGACTCCAGGAGCCCCAGTCCCCTCTGGGACCAGTTTTAATTTCCTGCAATGCAATATAAGATCTAGGTCTTTCCCTAGGTCCTAGTGGGAGAAAAAAAAATTTAAAAAAAAAAAAAATTAAAGGGTAAAAAAACCCCCAAACCTATCAGAAATGGATGAACATCTCTGCTATGTTCCACCTGAGCAGAAATTGGTACCACCCAGGTACCTCACTAATCAAGACTACATAGCTGTAGGAAGATAAAATGACTTAAATTCCTTCTGACAGAACCAAGGAGAAGAGGAGGGAAGGGAAGTCATTTAAGTGGTGTGGGTTTTATCCATCCTTGATTTTCAAACCTAGACAGGAAAAAGCCCTGAGGATCCTACTCTGACCTCCTAGTCCTTCTTTGGACAAGATACTGAACTCGATGACATCGTGAGATCCTCTCCAGTCTGAATTACCCTAGGGAT
This sequence comes from Fregata magnificens, assembly GCA_013389945.1. Taxonomy (NCBI): domain Eukaryota; kingdom Metazoa; phylum Chordata; class Aves; order Suliformes; family Fregatidae; genus Fregata; species Fregata magnificens. The sequence continues at coordinate 106,378 of WAAD01021147.1, read as the reverse complement.
AAAGAAGGGGCTGAGCTAGTCAAGTTTCTTCCCACGAGTGAGCCAGGAAGCATGTCTAGCCCATTGAGGTACATTGCACTTATGGATCTCCCTTCCAAACAATCCCTTTAAGATCTAAAAGTTACAAAACAAAAATGTTCTTACCTTCAGCAGAATCTCAGTCTGCAATTTATTGTACTCTGTTTTTAAGATAGATCTTACTATTTCTGTGATGCATTTTCATGATGAGTTATATTAGATAACCTAATTTTTCCTTCTGTTCTGTTTTTTATGTATACATGCAAAGTTTGTACACATAAAAGTGTACAAAACATTTTTATGCTCAAATAAAAAAGAACAAACAACCCAAAAAACTAAGCTCTAACATTTAACATCAGAACAAAACTATTTCTTTGTAAAACAAGTTCGTGCCATTTTTGTTTATTGCATAAAAATTTGCTGGTCAGACACTCTTATATGAATATATCCTGTTCAAATGAAGAGAAAGAAAATAAATATTATTTCAGGATTTTTGACAGAAGAATTTTGGGTTATGTTAGCATTGACACCCTAGCATGTCACTACATTTGCCTGTGTAGTTAATGTATTACATTCTAACTGAAATGGCATGATTAATATATAAGGGTTTATTATTGCTCATCAGCTTGTATTTTAACACATTATACATTTTCATGTGATAGCCTTTCTAAAAAATCTTAGTAAACTTTAGTGACTGCCAACAGACCATTCTACTTTTTTTATTGAGGATGAATTAATGTTGTCTGGAAGGTAGATTTAATGCTTGTACGTGTTGTAGATCATAGACAAAAAAAACCATTAAGCAATAGATGCATTTTGCAGATTAATTAACTATGGTCTTTAAAGCTATCAAAAGCTGATTTGTTACATCTTTTTCTAGAATATTAACACTTTAATGACAAAAATTCTCCATTCCCAGTTAAACTTTTAAGTTAATGAATTCAAAGTTAATTCCAAATTGGTGGGTTTGGTATAGAGAAGGGCTGCACAAGAAAAAGAGAATATAACTTTGTTTACTTCACTCAGGGACTGGGAAGTAGAAATGGTTATTATTTACCAACAATACTTTATAACCTGCTGTCAGATATTGCACAATATAAGTATTGGTACAACATGACCTGCCCTTTCCCTTCTTGTGACGCCCATCTAAAAGAAGGGCCGGAAGGAGGAGCCGGGGAACTACAGGCCAGTCAGCCTGACCTCGGTGCCGGGGAAGATCATGGAGCGGCTCATCTTGACTGAGCTCACCGGGCAGGTGCGGGACAACCTGGGGATCAGGCCCAGTCAGCATGGCTTCATGAGAGGCAGGTCCTGCCTGACCAACCTGATCTCCTTCTATGACCGGGTGACCCGCCTAGTAGATGAGGGCAAGGCTGTGGATGTTGTCTACCTGGACTTTAGTAAGGCCTTTGACACGGTCTCCCACGGCATTCTCCTGGAGAAGTTGGCAGCTCATAGCTTGGATGGGCATACACTTTGTTGAGTAAGAAACTGTCTGGATGGCCGAGCCCAGAGAGTGGTGGTGAATGGAGTGAAATCCAGTTGGCAGCCGGTCACGAGCGGTGTTCCCCAGGGCTCAGTTGTGGGGCCGGTTTTGTTCAATGTTTTCATCAATGATCTGGATGAGGGGATTGAGTGCACCCTCAGCAAGTTTGCAGATGACACCAAGCTGGGTGGGAGTGTCGATCTGCTCGAGGGAAGGAAGGCCCTGCAGAGGGATCTGGATAGGCTGGATCGATGGGCCGAGGCCAACTGTATGAGGTTCAACAAGGCCAAGTGCCGGGTCCTGCACTTTGGTCACAACAACCCCATGCAACGCTACAGGCTTGGGGAAGAGTGGCTGGAGAGCTGCCCGGCAGAAAAGGACCTGGGGGTGCTGGTCGACAGCCGGCTGAACATGAGCCGGCAGTGTGCCCAGGTGGCCAAGAAGGCCAACAGCATCCTGGCTTGTATCAGGAATAGTGTGACCAGCAGGAGTAGGGAAGTGATCGTGCCCCTGTACTCGGCACTGGTGAGGCCGCACCTCGAGTACTGTGTTCAGTTTTGGGCCCCTCAGTACAAGAAGGACACTGAGGTGCTGGAGCGTGTCCAGAGAAGGCCAACGAAGCTGGTGAAGGGTCTAGAAAACAAGTCTTATGAGGAGCGGCTGAGGGAACTGGGGTTGTTTAGTTTGGAGAAGAGGAGGCTGAGGGGAGACCTTATCGCTCCCTACAACTACCTGAAAGGAGGTTGTAGTGAAGCGGGTGTTGGACTCTTCTCCCAAGAAACTAGCGATAGGACGAGAGGAAATGGCCTCAAGTTGCATCAGGGGAGGTTTAGATTGGACATCAGGAAGAATTTCTTTACCGAAAGAGTGGTTAGGCATTGGAACAGGCTGCCCAGAGAGGTGGTGGAGTCGTCAACCCTGGAGGCATTATTCTTGTTAGTGGTGTATTACAGTTCTATCACAGCATTTCTTGTGCTGCTATTTGGCAGGAACACCAGGGAAAATATGGTGTGAAGTTATCATACTATCACAAGTTTTAAAGCATTAACACCAAGTACAGTAATAGGTTTATGCATATATGTTCATACTCTTTATATCTGCAGACTGAATTCCACCCAAATTACTTCCACCCAGGTTGCAATTTCTACGAATAGGAAGGAAAAACTAATAATGGTTTTTCTCTGAAGAGGAGACTAAAAGTGGATTATTGTTACCTTAATAATGCCAGTCTATGTGATGCTTAGGTTAGCTCAGAAGGGAAATAAGTTACTGTAATGCAAAGTAACTCATTCTCTAACTAACTGACACATCCTACCATTGAGTGCATAACCCATTCTATTGATTTTGATTATGTGGATTTTGAGGGAAAATAAGAAAGCATAAGCAAAGATATTCTCTTGCTACTCATAATATCAAAATAATCATTAACCGATGTGTCCCAATCATTTCCTTGCTATGATGGAGACAGAAAATCAATAGGACATAAAAACAGTGCCAGAAGTTATAGGAATTGGCTTTTTGCCACTTTTTCAGAGATTATCCCCAGAAGAAGATTTAGATTTAGACTTTATGTGTTTATGTTTTGTAAGCAGAAGTTTTAATAGCTTTTTAGATTGCTGCTGATAGCTTTCTTTATAGAAATGGGGAATATTTCAGTGTAATGTTTCTCATTGCAAAATACCAACCCAGTGGGGAAACCAGACCAAACCAAAACATCCTACTTTTTTTTAATCTCCTAGTTTCAATTAAGCTTTCATATAGAAAGATATTTCAGACCAGGTTGGATTTTAAGAACAAAAGGAGGCAGAACACAGTTGGGCAGAACAGAAGCTCCTAGAATAATGAAGAGTGTTGTAGTTAGGTCACTTACCTAGGAACAAGGAGATTAAGCTTTTAAATTACTGCTCTGTGGGAGTCACTTCAAGGATTTGAATCTTATTGTTGTTCTTTGTAGGTGAGTGCCCTAGTCGCTGAGCTATTAGCTGTGTTCTCTCGGTCACTATTGAAGGAGATGTCCTTTTATGTGCATACAATTAAACACTTATTGGAAAAAAAAAGGTACATTTCCATGCATTAATTTGTGTAAATTCAATTTTAAAAGCCTCCATCTAAATATTCACAGCTGGCTTTGCACTGATGACTATCAACCCAGCAATTTTCCCCATTTAAATAATTTTTCATTACCTCCACCTTCACTGAGGGCTCAATTATGCATTGCTGCCGTGCCATATTGCCAGCAAAGGTAACTGAGTTGAACCACTGAGTAAACCCTCATGAGGATGCATAAAAAAAGTATACAACCCTGTTTCTGAAAACAATGCCAATGTTCAGTACAACCTCACTTATAGGTTTATATAAAGTATATTGTGGTCTGATCAGCACTGGAAGGATTCATGGTATCGGCGAGACTACAGTCGCCTAAAAATCAAACTTCCAGGTACTGAGTTACTTCAGATGTAAAAAGGAGAGAAGCATACAAACAAAATCATTGGAAAGTACTAATATACCAGAGATATGAAATCAATTAGAAGTAACTAATCTAGTATTTTTTTACTAGATAGTGGTTGATACTTTCAAAGAAATCCCCAAAAATATTATTGTCAACAACTGTGGAGCAAATGATTGTAAGTTTCTTCATTGGTTAGGAGTTGCTTTGTGGCTTAAAACATGAGCACTTTCTTTTTCAGTTAAAAAAATTAAAGAGTTTAAATTCAGCATTCAAAATATTTCATTTCCATCTAAAATGTCAAACTCTTTATTTCATGTCCATTTTTACATTTTTTATCCTCAAAAAGCCTTTAACATTCCAAAACTCATCTCACTCCAGAGAAAAAAAAAATTGTAATATTGGAACTGCTGAAATGGCAGAAATTCACGTTTTTAGGCAGATCTATCTATAAGATTCTGGTTTTATATTCTCTATTAGACTGACTGTTTCCTTGATTCCTGTAAGAGATTAGCCATGGGCAGATTGTGAAGGCGTGAGGCAAAGATAATGCAGATGTATTTAGAATATATGCATTTCATAAATGATAATCTAGATCCTAAAGTACATTTTTAAGCACTTTAAAAATAATTGGCTACATTTTGCATAGTGTCAATCATGCATATCCCCATTTGGTCTTACCAATCTTAAGAATTGTAGGGCTCCTATAATTTCACCAAAGTGTTTGCAGAAGTATACATTCAATATAATATATTTCTTTTAATTTATATGTCTTTATATTTGTAAAATACTTTGCTGACACCTTATACCCTGGTATGATTCCCATTATAATCAACTTTATTTTTTTAAAATCAGTTAAGTATAGCACAATTATGTCCTATTTTGGATGCAGTTCAAGAATTCCATTAGTTTCAGAAGATGTCTCTGTTACTTCTATAAATTTGTCCATTTCCACTGTTGACATTACATAATCTATATGCTATTTGATTCAAAGCTGTAGCTTTCAGTTCCAAAATTCCACTTCCCTCATTTGTAACAGATTTCTTCTTCTCTTGTACAATTTATTTGGTGTTATTTTTTTGTAAACGTTAAATTTTTAACTCCATGTTTGCATGCAACATGGCATTGCTGAACTTGGCATTGTTGTTTACAACTGTGGAAAATCTTTTGGGAAATGTGCATCTCATCAATAGATTGGCATGTGACCATTTTCAGTGAAAATAATTCTCATTAAGCCAGTAAAGTAAAATGTGGGCTTGTGTTTTTGCTGATTGCTTTTTCTAGCCTTTTTTTCCCCTTATTCTCTTCTTTTATTGTGTTCTGCCACTTGCTTGAAAGTAACAGTGCCATATTTTAATTAAAAAGTTGATGGAAATGTTTTAAGCTTGCTCTTGAAACAGTGACTCATTGTAAATGATAACTGTTGTCAGCAACCCATATTCTTCGCCAGCAGATTTCATGTGGAGTATTGCTGCTTTGATACTCAGCTTCACATTAATGTCCAAAAAACTGGTAATGTGGTTAACAAAAACATTTAAAACACCTCATCAAAATAAATCTGTTCTGGAGTATTCATGTTTATTGGACAGAAGGTAAAAATTAGGAGACCATATTACTGTTTTACTTTGTATTAATCCAGCACCTAAAGACATCAGTTAGAATTCAGGCACTGCTGTGCTAAGCACTGCATGGAGACTTCACTTACATGTTGTTCACTGTAGCTAGAAACACTAGTGTATTCCATATGCATAGTGTATATAATGTACAATAGAAGTGCATGACACTGAGGGATGGATAAGCACAAAAAAAGCACAGGAATATGGTAATATTCTGTACTGATTTTGCCTGGGATAGAGTTAGTTTTCTTCACAGTAACTTGTACTGTGCTATGTTTTGGATGTGTGACCAAAACAGTGTTGATAACACACCAAAGGTTTAGTTGTTGCTGAATAGTGCTTACACACCATCAAGGCCTTCTCTATTTGTCAGGCTGCCCCGTCAGTGACCAAAAGGATATTCCATAACATGGCGCTGTGTTCAGCAATAAAACTAGCAGAAAGAATGAGGGCGGGGGAGGGGGGAAGTTCAGGGTTACGGTATTTGTCTTCCCAAGTAACTGTTAAGTGTAATGAAGCCCTGCTTTCCTGGAAATGGCTAAACATCTGCCTGCCAATGATAAGTAGTAAATGAATTCCTTATTTTGCCTTGTTTGCATATGCAGCTTTAATTCACCTGTTAAACTGTCTTTATTTCAACACACGAGTTTTCTCACTTTTACTCTTCCAATTCTCTGCCCCATCCCACTGGAGGGAGTGAGTGAGCGGCTGTGTGGTGCTGAACTGCCTACCAGGGTTAACCCAAAACATACTTATACTCACAAATGTACTGGGTCTGGCTGAGGGGGAGCTGGTTTTCCCCACGCCAGCCTGCTGTGCTTTGTGTTGGTGCCTGGAGGCAGCACCAGTGTTTTGGCTGTTGCCGGGGGGTGCTGGCCGAGCCCCGAGGCTGTCTCTCTCTCTCTCCAACATCCCCCCCGCCCCCGCTGTGGGCTGGGGGTGGGCGGCATCTTGGGAGGGGGCAGCCAGGACAGCCGACCTGGGCTGACCGGGGCTATTCCGTACCGTGTGACGTCTGCTCACGGATAAAAGCTGGGAGGAAGGAGGAAGTTGTTTGGGACGTTTGTCTATGTCTTCGGGAGCAACCACGGCACGTGCTGGGGCCCTGCTTCCCGGGAGGGGGCTGGGCATCGCTGCTGGTGAGAGGTGGGGAGTGGGGTCTGTGTTGTCCTTTCCCTTTTGTTTCCGCACGTGGTCTTTGTTTTATTAAACTGCTTTTGTCCTGACCCAGGAGGTTTCTTTCCACGTCATTTTCTCCCCCTGCCCTGCTAAGGAGGGGAGTGATAGAGCGGCTTGGTGGCACCTGGTGTCCAGCCAGGGTCAAACCACCACAACAAACAAGGATGAACTCGTTGGTGATGAGAAGGTTGAAGGCAGCCTTGGCTGCAGTGACCACGAGAGTCAGGAGTTCAGCATCCTGAGATGAGAGAGCAGGGCAAAAAGCAGGACCACAGCACTGGACTTCAGGAGAGCAGGTTTTGGCTGCTTCAAAGATCTGCTTGGAAAAGTCCCATGGAAAAAGGCCCTGTAGGGAAGAGGGACCCAAGAAAGCTGGTTAATATTCAAGGATCACCTCCAAGCTCATCTCGCCAAGTAGGAAGTCAGGGAAAAATGCCAGGAGGCCTGCATGGGTGACCAAGGAGCTCCTGGCCAAACTCAAACACAAAAAGGAAGTATACAGAGGGTGGAAGCAGGGACAAGTATCCTGGGATGAGTACAAAGCTACCGTCAGAGCATGCAGGGATGAGGTTAGGAAAGCCAAAGCCCAAATGGAATTGAATCTGTCCAGAGAGGTGAAAGAGGAGAAGGTATTCTACAAGTGCATAAGTGACAAAAGGAAGACTAGAGAAAATGTGGGCCCACTGTTGAAAGGGGCAGGGAACATGGTGACACAGGTCATGGAGAATATTGTGGTACTGGATCCCTTCTTTGCCTCATTCTTTACCAGCAAGCCCGGCCTTCAGGAATCACAGGCCCCAGAGACCATGGGGCAAGTCTGGAGCAAGAAGGATTTACCCATGGTGGAAGAGGATCAGGACAGGGAATACTTAAGTAAACTGGACTTAATGTGAGTCCATGGACCCTGCCCCCACAGGTTCTGAGGGATCTGGCTGATATAATTTCAAGGCCACTCTCGATAATCTTTGAATGATCATGGCACCTGAGAGAGAAGCCTGAGGACTGGAGGAAAGCAAATGTCTCTCCTATCATCAAGAAGGGCAAGAACGAGTATGAACTACAGGCCAGTCAGTCTCACTTCAGTCCCTGGGAACGTGATAGATCCTGGGAAACTTTTCCAGACACATGAAGGATAAGAAAGTCATTATGGATTCACCAAGGGGAAGTCATGCTTGGCCATCTTGATAAACTTTTACGATGAAATGGCTGGCCTGGAAGATGAGGGGAGAGACGAGGATATTATCGACCTGAACTTCAGTAAGACTTTTGACACTGTCTCCCATAAGATCCTCTTAGAGAAAATAATGAAGTACAGGCTGGGTGACCAAATATTACAGTGGGCTGAAAATTATCTGAACAGCCACGCTTAGAGGGTGGTGATCAGTGGCACAAAGTCTAGTTGGAGGCCAGTGACTCTGTCTGCCTGCCTGCCTTCCTTCTTCCTTCCTGAAGCTATCCAGTAAATGTGGAAGATATTTGATAATGGTTTAATTCAAACTGAAACTAGAAAAATTATAATGATGGGTTGGTTAAGCACCTAAGCATGAAGAAGGTAGCAGAAGCCATCTGAATGGATGACAAACCTAAGATAAATTTAGGGAATTGTTAGACATCTGTTTGAGGAACAGATTTATACTTCTTCTGAGCTTCTGCCAAAATAAAACTGTGGATCAACTTTCATTATAGGCTTGGATTATAGTTCAAGCCTATTCTTATTCCATGATTCAGACATTTATAAATATAAATCTTTCTGGTCTGAGTAATAAAAACTCCTGGAAGTGACTTAGAAGTTAAGGTAGGGATTGAAATACCAAGTGCCTGAACTGAAATGAGAGGTGACCCAGCCATACAAAAATACATCATGTGTTTAACTGAAAGTATGAGGGAACTCAGCAGAATTGTGTGTGAGGTCATTCTTTACAAAGTAAGTCTGAAAAATTTTGAACACAGAAAGTTTAAGCAAGTTTTGTATCATCCTCTAAATTTTCTCCAGCCCCTTTTAAATATTCAAATCAAATCTATAAAATCTACAAAATCCTGGCCTTACTGTAGTTGTATTTTAATAATGTCTTATTTGTGTGTATCCATCTGTACACCTGAAGACAGACTAAAATTTCTATAATCGTGTTATTCCTTTTCAAAATGCAGTGTGTTACAAGCAGACACCAAACTCTCCAGTGGAGTTCTTAATGAGAGTCCCAGGTTTATTATTACTCCTATATCTTGTCTGTCTTCATATTAGGTTAATTGGTTTCCTGTAATTTCCTGTGTGAAATAAAGTAACTTCCCCATCAGCAGGTGGCTGAGATCTAGTTTGTGCCTCTGCCTGATGCTTTTCAATGTTCTCAAAAATTGTGTACATTGTTCAAAAAAAAAAAAGTGTTGGGCTCTGTTATACTATTGCACCTTGGCAGCACCTTTCCCATTAGTGTAATATTAGACAGCTACAGAAGGTTTAGCACAATTGAAATCCTGGCAAACAGAAGAAATGAGCAGAGAGGCTCATGTATAACAGAAAAAGAAATATAAAACCTGACATAAGCCAGGGACAGGCACTCAGTGAGGTTACTGAGGGGATAAAACAAAATCCATTTTCAAAACTAATGAGAGCTGCTATGCTGCTATCACTCCTTGAGGCATGGGGCACAGAGATAAAAGCTCACATGAAGACTGCTAATAGCCATATACCATTTTGTCAGTGAAATTGGTTAAAAACACTTTATTGAAGACAGCTCATGCTCTGTCTTCTTCTCTTTCTCTCCCTCTCTCACATAGCATCTTTCCTGTCTATATTGGCAAATTTTCTTAGTATAAAATGTTTGGTCCTTGGATTGTTGAAGCAAGGATAAAAATGCAAAACATAAGTGGGATTATATTCTGATGAGATGAAATTATGAGTATATATAAATGCGTACACACATAGTATAATGTAATGGTTCTATCCTTTTCCAGGACAAGACTGAATTCAGCAAGAGATTAATTCAGAAATATCAAAAATAGAAAAGCCTGTCTCTATTAATTTAATTTGTTTTATTCAAATGCAGAAGAAAATAGAATATCTATCTATATGATCTGTGTGCCCTTGACAGAATTTTAATGCATCATAAACAATATCTTATTTTAATGTCACCATCAAATTAGGGAGAATTAAAAATGCCATCATAAGCAACTTCAAGTTCTTATTACTTCACATATCCTGTGAAGTATTAACACACCAAAAAAGCCCTATCTTAAAAATAAAGAAATAAATATGTATTTACAGAAAGTTAGCATACTAGACAGTATGACTCCTTCAAATATTTCTGTTCTTCCAGGTTTTACATTCAGGTAACAACCACCTTTTTTGAAGTACTTGTTTGGTCACTTTTGTGGGTATTTGCCGTCTTGCTTGCAGTAGACATTGTTAATATGTAGTCAGCACTAGAGAAAAGGTCTTTTCAACAGACCGTGTTTGGGTTTTGTCCTCATAAATGTGGTGGTTATCCAAACAAGAAATGTGTGTGTTGGCTCCCACCCAGTACTGCACTTCAATATACTTTGTCTGACACTAGAGAACTTATTTCATTACTACTGCTGTCTTCTTTCTTTTGAGTACTACTCTCTTCATCCTGGATATATTGTAAAATTTTTTATTTTTCTGTATGAGATCAGCTTATGGGTCGTGCTTATCACCTCAAATCCGATTGGGTGTACTTTGTATGTGAAAAAATAGCTTAAATTGCAAATGCTAACAGATAGCAGATAATGTTGTGTATGTGGCTCATCATGTAAATTACTGGAACTGAACTGTTGAATTCTTAAGGAGAAGCCTGCTACTTCTAGCTGCAACCAGTATAGGCTGCATATAAATTTTGATAAAACTTGGAACAAACAAAAGTGGCACATCCTGAATCCTCCAATTAATAAAGGAACAGGACATAGAACCAACAATTAGGAGGGTGTTCATATGTTGTGCTTCTGCATATAGACTATTTAGATCAGGGAAACTGAGGGCTTGGGGCCTAAAAGAAGGGGTCCTGGAAAGAAGTGGTGTTGGAAAGAAAAAACAGTCTTGGAAAGAAGAAAGAAAGGCTGAAGAAAAGGTCTTGAAATTGGAGGAGATCCATGCAGATGAATGCTGGGGGAAGCCCAGAGATCTTGGCCAGTAACACCAGTGGCTGGTAATTGTGACCAGAGGCACAGCACAACCCAACTTGACTTTGTGCCCAGTATTCCCAGACCAGCAGAGACCTCCGTGCAGGGAAGGGAAGGCTGCTTTCTCATTGTTTAGAAAATAGATGGAGGTAGGTGTTTTTTAATGCTGATTTTTGGTTTTGTTTTCCTTCTGTAAAGATGACTGTTCTGGCCTAAATTTCCTTTTGTGAGTCTACTCACGTATGCTTAATTAAAAATGTACTATGCCATTGTTCATGCTATTAGAAGCCCCTGCTATTGTCCTCAGTTTCCTCAGTGTGAGATCATAAACCTGTCCTTACACATTCTTCTGTCTCCTGTCTTGACTGGACATAGATCCCTAGCTCAGGCAATTGTGGGACAGAGGGTTGGGTCCTTAAATCATTCAGTCGTAGAGATACCACAAGTATTGGTTCCTCTTCTGGTCCAGTTTCCAACAGAAGATTTGTGAATACCTCCCAAAATGCATGAAGAGACTTGCATCCTCATCTTCTACAAAGTATTTCTTCCCTCTTGTTTTTTTTTTTGTTTGGTTTTGGGTGTGGTTTGGGTTGTTTTCTTTTTGAGAAGGGAGGACAGAGACATGGGAGGGGAAAAAAGAAGGTAAAAATAAAGTATATTCGTACACAGGCATTTTCATCAGCTGCTGGAGTATGCTTGATTTTATCCCTGTGGAGGGTTATTCCATTCAGTTCCTGTTATCTTTCTTTCAGTGCATCAGTAAATAAAAAGCTTCACTTTCTCATTCCCCTCCCTCAATGGCAGATGTTTTTTAAATTGTTCCACAAAGTCAGAACTGTGAAACTTGCAGAAGCTTATGCTGAACCTCAGGTTTGAGAACCCTGGTCACCAAACTCAAAAAGAAAGGACCACCACCACCTTCCTTATTTAGAAGGACAGCTAAAAGTACAGTTAAATCATGTGTCTAAATAAATTACACAGAGGACAGTGAGCAGCTGATGGCAAACTTAGATCATACTTCTAACTGGATGGCAGAAGATCAGCTGGTACCTTATTCATCCTTAATTTTGTTGCCCTTCCTCTTCTCCAAGAGTGGTTTGAAGAAACAAACAGAAAATAAAACAGGCAGTTTGATGTTTTATAATTATTTAGAAGAATTATTCCTAATTTTCAAATTCTTCTTCTTTTTTTATTCATTCATTCTAGAAATTTTCACTAAAATTCTGAAACAATATTTCAATTTCAACTCATAGCATTTTCCTTCATTTCCATTTTACTTTCTCATCATTTATTTTGTCATTAGAAACAGTGGATATGATGACTGTCATCATAATAAATTTAGGAAAAACAAAGTGGAGAAGTAGCAAATGGGAGAGGAAAAACAAGGCAGGGAGGGGCAAATGAAAAATAGCAATCTAAAACAATGGGCTATTTTTTAAAAAGAATAGTCCTGAAACATTGAGAAAATGAAAGGGTTTTTTTTCATGGAAATTTGTTTTGGGGTTTTGAAAATAAAAACTTACTTTGCAAACTTCTAAATGTATTTCTTAAACAGATGCCCAAGACTAATCAGGTGAATATCACTCATGAATGCTTTCACTTTAAAAACAGACATTCGGACAAATGTAATAGAAGCATAAGCTGCACTTACACATTCATGATCATAGGCATATTATANCTCTTCCTCTCCCCGACCTTGCCCAGATATAGATGATGGTATATATTTTTAAATTGTTAAAAATAGTAGGCAGATGACTTTGTATTATATGTGTGCCAGTGGTCACCTGGGATGATGGGTCTGGAAGCTTGCAGTTTTACCTAACAGAAGTTCTTTTCAATTTTAACCATCTATATTCTCTCCATAACAGCTTCCTCTAGGATGAATGAAGATGAAATTCATATCATCCCACTTTTAGATATCTACAATGTAGCATCAATATTTGAGCTAATTTTTTAGGCTCTTTTCACACTAGATGAAGAGAAATAGGCACTTGCGGAGCATCGTTAATCTGATCTTTTTTTAAAACTCTACTCTACAAGAAGATGAATCTGTCCCAGGTGCATGTATGGCAGCATCTGCACTAGTAAATTAAAACTGATTAGGCCATGGGCTTGAACCCTCGCACACACAGACCTTTTCAAGTTTAGTCACCCTTTCACATGATTCAGAGGAGTGCCAGCCCATGTTCTCTCAGGCAATACCCAGATGCTCTCTATTCATTCAACAGTAGGCGTAAGGGATTGCTCCCAGTCGGTAGCATGAATAATGCTCCCTTGAGTTTTGTCTGGAGCATAGGGGAGGGGAAGAGAGTTTAGAAATTGAAGTATGAGCAAGGCTGTGCCACTTGTCCTCAGGTCTGCCAGTTGGTTCTTATCCCATTTTGTGTATTAATGCAGACATAGCCCCAGCAAATTCCCTACATTCAAAACTACCAGTCAAAATTCACAGTAGAGCCCCAGCTGATGATCTGTTTTGGTAAACTCATTCAACTTGACATTTAATTTAACTGCTCCTAAAACTAAGTTTCCAGAGCACTTTACAGTGACAGCAAACACTGTATGAATATTAACAGCTCTGTTATTTACTCTGCTTTAATGGGATGCATTTACACTTAATGTAACAAATAAAAATGTGTGTATAAAACATTTCCAAAGATACATGTATGGTATCTTTGCTTAGCTTAAAAAATGCAATAAAATGGAAACTTGACCAAGCAGATGAACCACTCCCAAAAGCGAAAAACAATTAGCCACAATAGTATCCAACCTGATAACACTCTCCTCCTATGTGCAAGCAACAGAACCATCATGCATTGCCTTTCCAGCTCCTGAAAAACAGTTGATCCTTACACTGAAAGTCACCATGTTTGGTATGTTTTCAACCAGCAGGTTCCAGTGTTGGAGTTGTCTTCATGAAAAACCTGCAGAAATGTCTATTAGGCTGCCTAGATATTGATACACTAAGACTTATGGTAGTGCTTTGGGTGAATAGTGGATTTCATCTGTAATCATGTCACAAATGTATTGCTCTATATATTATAATCAACCATTTATATTGCACCAGAAACCTATAGGCAATTAGTATGGATGCTTGAGCCAAGATGTCATGTCATTCCTTATGATATACCATTCACTAAGCATGCAGGCTGATGTTACTTTCTGGGCTTGTCCATCTCCCATCAATCCAGGTAAGAACATTATTCATCACGACTGACAGAAAGGAAACTGTGTTCCTGATTTTCACACCAAGCCCTCATTGTAATTGCAGCTCAGAATGCTGCAATTATTTCATTCCATTAAGTCACACAGAACAAATCCTTCCTCAAGGTCATTCCTTTCTATATTGTTTTATCACCTAAAGGAAAAGAAGAATGAAAGTCATTGAAAAAAAAAGATGAAAAAGCTCTTAGGTCATCTGCTCCTTCTCTCTGCCAGAGTGTGATTGTTTCTTATTGTTCACTTGAGCACGTTTTCTCAAGTCTAATTTAAAAAGACATAGGCAGAGTATTCCATCACTTTCCCTAGGAAATAATTCCATAGACTAGTAGTTAACTTTGTCAAGAAGGTTTTCCTTCTTCATGTAACATTTTATCTGTCTTAATTTTATTCTATTACTCCTAATGATAGCCTCTTAAAATTATACTGTGATAAATAATATTTTACTATCCTTGATGTTTATACCCTCCAGATATTTATAGATTATTATAGTCCCTTTGGATTTGTCGGTTAGCCAAGCACGCACATTTAATCCTTCTAGTACTTCAAAAGTTCCAGAAATTTTACAAAACATACAGAAGTATACATCCTGAAATGCAATAAGTCAAGAATGTGCTCATAATGTAAACTTTTTAAAGAGAAAATAATAGAGTAAACCTCAATCCTGTAGAAAATATTCAGGCTACTTACAACCAAGTGAGATATTGAGCAACATGATTGCGTATACTGGAGAGCAATTCTGTACTGTCATGCCTGAGAGCATAACATTGCCTTTATTTATAAATCAGGTAAATGGAATGGGTCCAGTAGAATACGGAAAGTTGTGTAACAGTCTTCCAAAGCTGAAGGATTAATTCAATAGTTAAGGTTAATAGTATAGCTGCATCCA
>WAAD01021147.1:75922-87026 GCA_013389945.1 Fregata magnificens | reverse complement strand
GTAAATACTGCCTCAAAAGAAGGAGCATCACTACCATCCACACAAATAAAGGATTTCAGAACTGTTGTTACTTTGGTTTTTTACTAGTTCTGGAGCTCTGTCATTAGTTGGATTAGCAAGAATGTGTGACCCTACCTTTAAAAAACAGGTTTTATAGCATATAGGTTGATAATATTATATTCTAAATGAACTATATTAGCATATTTTTTAATTTTATTAAAATAAACTAAAACATTAAATAATATATCATATGTAACATATGGTTTATTATTATCATCAATATATTATTATTAAGTAATATAACTTCAATATATAGTCTTTTTTCCTCAGTAGTACATCTTTGCTAGAAGTAAGNCCTGAAAAAGAGATAAACGATGGCTTTTTTCTACCTCTAACATTTATTATTCTAACTATTTTTGCAGTGTTTTGGGAGCAATTATGGTTTTTTTCCCCGAACTGACTCATCTCCTCCTAATTAAGAACATAATACAGTTCTTGAAGGGTGACACTCTGATTTATCAAATCTACAGAGGTGAAATAATCCAGTAAGTGTTTTCTGTTAGTGGTTAAGGTAGCTGCGTGAAACAGAGGAATAAGAGATAATTTTATCACCTCTTTCATGCTCCTCTTTTCTTGCACTAGGCATACTAGGCAGTATGCTCAGTAATAGTCACTTGTGTCAAAACAAAAAAAGCCAAAATTCAATCTCCTTTTCCATCTACTTTTCTGCAGGCTAAAAATACATTGTTCTGTGAAGAACTCATGCTCTACTGACAGCAGAAAGTAGCTGTGGGCCTGCCATATGCAACACAAGGTACAAGTCTGCATGGAAAACTCCTTTGTTTTCTAGGCAATTAATGTTCTCCTGCCCTAAGCACTGTTGTTACAGTACCAAGAGTATTGGCAGAAACCACCAAACAATTAGCAGTCTTAAAAACAAATCTCCTAAACTTGAATTATATTGACAGATTTGTATTGATGGTGGATAGAACAGTGCAGGTCAGATAAAAGAAAAGGGAAAAACAACAGAAAGGAATGGAAGGATGCCAACAAAATAGGTGAGGTTTCTGCAACTGCTAAAGCTAAGAAAAATGGATACTGTTGTTTCTGTAATTATTAGGTACTGGCGGGGATGAAAAAGTTATATTATATTTAAGTCACATTTGTAGGTCAGACAGCCAGTTAGTTACAACTAATAAAATGTCATAAGTTGAAACATTCTGAGCTTGGTATTCCCTGAGCCAGGAAGCCCATCTGATTTGTTTTGGTGTTTTTCAGTCAAAAAAGGTGAGAGGTTTAAAAAGGAGTTAGCAATAGATGGTATGGCAAAAACACAGGGTTTTTTATTTCCTGTGTCCATTTTATCTGAAGTTGTTCTGCCAAAATAAATCCCATTTCATGCTCAAAGGACCAACAATTGTCCATTCTGATTCATGGATCTTGAGGTCTTTAAGCCAGAGTATTCCTCTATTGTTCATTGTATGTACTTACATAATGATTTTATGCTTTTTGAATGACTGTCTTAGCTAGCTGTTGACCCTTCAGATTCTCCCATTACTCTGTTTCACTGTATTTACTTAGAGAGTATTTATTTGCATACGAATGCTCTGTCCAAGCAGTAATTTAGAATGTCAGAAATGTTTGTTGTGTTTTTCCTCTTTGTAGTAAATACCTGTTTCTATATCCTTGTTCACATATTTTATTACCTTACTACTCATGTCATCCAGTAGGAGTTATTCTGCCAAATGTTATGCAGTCAAGTTCCACAAATTTTAATGAAAAACTTCCTATTAATTTCCTAAGCTGTACTAGGGCAACATATTGCTGACCAAATAGACTGGGGACAGAAGAAAAGTGAAATATATCGTATTTAAGACTGGGTGGACTGTGTATGTGAGTTAGATGTTGGGTTTTTTAATCACAGATAATAGATAATTCTTTGAAAACTTTAGCTCAGTGCTCTTTAGCTGTCAAAAAGGACTCAAATATTCTGAATATTTACAAATTGGAACAAAACAGAAAAGATCATTATATTATTTTACAAACCATGCTATGCCCACACCTTGACTACTGCATGCAGCGCTGATCCTTTGTCTCACAAAAGATGCAGCAGAATTGGAAATGTGGAGAAGTGCAGGAAGGATATTGAAATGTATGGAATTGCTTCTGAACTAAATAGGTTAGAATTCATCAGTATTGAAAAGAGAGGAGTGAGAGATGTGAAAGAAATGAAGTCATAACTGAAATGGAGAAGGTTAAAAGTAAATCTTACTGCTGCTCATAGGTAAGGAATGGGATTTTTGAAGGTAGAGGGGTGAGAAACAAACAGTAGAGGAGGCAGTCAGGGCTCAGTGAAGCTGTGGGAGATGTAGTCACAGGGCACCACAGGTGTTCCAACCTCTGGGGACTGACAAAGCCATGAAAGAAACTCATAGAAGAGTTCATGCTCCCTCCTCCCACCGCCACCCTCTATTAAACAACAAGGTAACGCTTCTGACTTAGAGAGCCATTGAGCTACAGAAGTTTGGAAAGTATGTCAAAGAAGTGTCATCTGTCCTACTCTCTTCTATAATTTGCTTACGGTTACTTTTGGAGAGAGATTTTGGGCTAGCTGATTCTTTAATCTGACCTAGTCTGAGCAGTCTAGTCCTATGTTTCTATGTTTATAACAATTGTATAAATGGGGTTGTTGTATAAAATGAGGTCATTATATAAAATAATAAAATTTATTTCAACTTTTTACTAATGCATTACCCAGAATTATCCAAGGCACCCGTTTCTCATTCTCTAACTACCAATAAAGTGTGCATAATTACTCCACATCTAACTTTGAGGAGACACTGAATTTAAACTATTGCCACATGGTTTAGGTTCCATAGTTAGCTGCAAGGTAATATCTGTAGGCCAGATTGCATGTCATCAGCAAAAGTGTAAACTCAGCTACAAGAATTCTAAAGGATTAGAAATAAACAGAAGAGAATGGGAGTATCAGTAATTTCAAAGCTTGCACAAGCATCTTGAAACTGAGGCTGATGTTAGGCTATGTTTCAATTATTTTAACATGCTGCCCATGAAGCCTTATTGCTATATGCTCATGTAACTCTAAAAGCTAAAAGTCAGATGCTCCAGTTTTCAGACAGAGAATAATAATGAGGAGTTCCCACTTTTATATAATATATTATCCAGAAAATATGCTGTGTGCACACTCTTATGTCCCAATGTACTAAGAGCACCTCGACAAGTGGAAGGATATTGTTAAATGTTGGAATGTGGGGACAGGCTGTGATGTACCATTAAAGGCACATAGGAGAAGACAGTGAAGGGAACAACTGTGATTATTCCAGCCTGTCTTTTTAGCATCTGTCAGTGTCACATGATGTTAAGAAGACTGAAACATAAATTACCATTGTAGAGAGATGAGCAAAGGGAAGAGAGAGAGAGGTACCGAAGGGCTATTGTTTCAAAGTTCTCATGCAAGAAGTAATTACATGTTTTAAATGCTTTGGCTGTTACCATACATGACGGAGAAGTAGGTCCAAATTCAAAAAGAGCACCCTGAATTTGAATGGTGATTGATAGACAAACTAAGACATGATGCAGATTTCTTCTGCAAATCACGCTCTTCTCTTCTTCATCCTTCTGAAATCCTTCATCCTTCCTTCTTCATCCTCCCACAGCAACATAAACACCCAATCACAAAAATTCTCCATATGTAAATGCAGCCAAACTTGTAATGACTAAACTGCAGAACAGTTTAAGTAACAAAATAACCATAGCAATTAGATTTGTTCCCTAAATTTTGAGACTTAATTGCTTCTCCAAAGTCAAGGATATATTCCTTGTTTACAAAATTATTATTTGTTTGATCTGAAGTCTAATAATGATCAATCTTGGATCAGGCATCATGAAAACCTAATCTTTCTTCACTGAATCCTGTGGGACTACATATGTGACTTATACAGCTAAAGCCCTAAATGGCATTTATGAAACACGCTGTGAACAATAAGTAAGAAATGTAGTATCACCCTTGACTAAAACACAAGTGTTTCCAAGATAATTCATTTCATTAGCAAATTCATTTCATGATCCTCAGTGTGCAGGAACACAGGGACCTTATTTACTTTGAAAGGCATGAAATAGCTACTTTTAAAGATTTGATACTAGATGGAAATGGTATTGCAGAGTGAATAAGAAATTAGTAGTTTAATTGTTCTCTTTTAATGTATTCTGAAAGAGTTCATTAATCTAAGAAGCTGACAGCATAATAATTATTCTAAAACAATTGCATTCAGAATGTATTCACAAGGTGTTTTCTTTCAGTCTTGGGTTGATTTTTGGTTTGCTTTTGTTTTGTGTTGCTGGAGCACATGGGGACCTGCCACTTCGACTTCAGTAATGGAGCAAGTGGTGCTTAGAAAAACCATGGAATAGCATTTTTAATCACGAAAAGATTCATAGAAAACAGAATAATAGTAACAAAATACTGGTAAAATCTGTTTGAAACATGCAGAAGTACAATATCAATAATTGCTTGCAGAACCTTCCATTATTCATATGACTCAAAGACTTTGAAGTTATAGGTATTTTGGTGTGACTGTGGTCTGCCATACTTGCTGTTAGCTTTCCCCATGGGTCTTTTTAAGCAATTGCAGATTTGAAATAACTCCTGTCCATTGTGGCAACTTCAGAAAATGGAGCAGTTTGACACAGCGGTCAGGAGAACTTTTCTCCTGTTCTTGGCTTAGACATAGGCCAATTACATGACCTTGAAGAAATCATTTGAACTTTTTATTTAAGTACTGCTTGTGTATTTTGACAGTAAGTCTTAGGATGGGGATCTTTTTTCACTGTGGGTCTAAGCAATGTTTAGGTGAAATGGCTCAGTGTTAACTGAATCTTCCTGGCATCGTCATATAAATGAAAGCATTAACAGAGGTAGAGTCTGGGGATCAGTGACAAACAAGTTTAATATTGTCATTAAAATAGGGATTTAGGGTGATTAAATAGAGATATGACTGGTTAGTTTGTGATGGTGAAAATGTCTGAAAAAAGTTTCAATTAATTTTTCAAAACAAAAGGGAAAATCTCAGGTAAAATCATCTGGTCAAATACATCACAAAAGCAAATCTCTGGTAATTTGTATGGTTATTGTCAGCAATTTGTGTGAAGAATGCATTCTTCTATTGGGAAGGTACTAACCTGAGGTATTGAATAGGGTGTGGAGACAGGCTAATAAATCTTTATTTTGTGGTTTTGGATTGTTTGGTTTTTTTTAATGAATAGCAAGAAAGGGCATTAGTGAACATTTTTTTTTTGTAAACTGAGGGCTATTAAGGCTGTAGAAATGACAGGTCTGGATATGCATCCCTTTTTTTGCTCAGAGAACAGGTGTAGCAGAAATAGTCGCAATGTGAGTTTCCCCATGTCCTCCACGAGTGTGTTTTAGTTCTTGCTACAGAAATTACTTCTAATGGCAGGTCAGTTCAGACTCCATGCTCATTCAAGCCCCTTTTCTGTGCTTGCTCTCTAGACTGCCAACCAGCATGGCAATTAGTGCCAATTGTTCGAAAGAGGCAATTTGTTGTCCCCCAGCAGCAGCCTGGAAATAAGGTAAAGAAACCTTGAAAGGGATCAGTTATCCTGTACTGAGCCACTTTCCACTTAATGTTGATTTCTGCTGTCACGGACAAAGTAGGTGGTAGTTTACTCTTGCTGGCAGCAGGCATAAACTATCAACTGTTTGGTTTGTGAAAGAAAAAAGAAAAAAAAATCAATGTTAAAAGGAAGTGGCCATGAGCAGGATGACAGATCATTGTAAAGGCTTTGTTTTATTTTCAGAACCCTGTTAGTGGACAATACAATGACTCTCAGATTCATTCATTACTTTCATAGTGACAGTATCCACACTAAATCTGATTATTGGCCTTAACCAAAGGGTTATCCTTGAAACTATTTCTTCTTGTCTTTGATTAAAATGTGTTCCTACCTTAAAGACTGAGTTCCATCTTCACCTTAGATTTCCACTATGGAAACAAGCTGAGTATATCACAGTATCAAGCTTTTTAGAGAGTATCAAGACTTTTAGAGACAACAAAGGAAAGAATAAAAAGGCAGCAAGCCTCCTTAAATTCTGGCAAGGCAAGGGGATAGTATTGTGTGGAAAACAATCAGAAACTACAAAAGCAACAAAATAGATAAATGCAATGTATTCGAGTCTATATGGAGACTACTTGACACCTGTATTTGTTCAGGTAGTGGTTGCCAATTTATTAGAGCAGCAAAGGAACCAGTCTCTGGGTGCTGGATTAGGTTTCCAAGGACAGCCCAAGGCTATGATCTGACCTCCTAAATGTGATTTGAGGTATGGATAGATGCCAAAAAAAGGAAAACATGAGCTTGGGACTGGTGGTTTTATACAGACAGTCAAAGAAAGGCAGCATGACAGAAATGGGTATAGTAAAAAATGGTAGCCAGGACTGAGCTTTCATCATTTAAAAGGGAAATAACAAACACCACATTGTCAAAGAATAACTGCAGGATATTGAAATGTGGTGAAGCTCAAACTGATTATAAATATTTGTTTCCATCACGCACTAACCTCAGTGCAAAATTCATGTGTTTCTGCAGGGAGCATCGGTGCAGCCCCTTCGCCTGACTCTGTTGCCGTGTGTGCTCCCCGTGTTGCACACAACAAGGAGGGCTGCGCAGTTTCCTCAGCTGTTTCAGCTGTGTCTAGCCAGGACTGATAGCAAATATTCAAGGAAAGACTAGACATTTGGCTGGTTGAGGAGAGCAATTTGCAGTGATGACAGACCTTACAAATTTAACCTTAAACTGGCAGATTTGTAGCTCATCTGTTAAATATGCTGTGGTGTGGGGGGCTGAATTTGTTGTTCACTTTTTTTGAAGTACTGGCGCTATCTATTGTCGGAGTGAGGATACTAGTCCAGATCCACTGTTTTGAATTTGCATGGCAGTTGTGGCAGGTTTTTAACTCAATTGCTAACAGAAATATAGTAAAGGAAATGACCGCATTTACATAAGACTAGATGAAACAAAAAAGAAAAGAAAGATATTAATAGCTATGAAGTAACTTCCAAAAGTGATACTCCCCCCAGTACTCTAATGTCATATAAATCGTTTTCCCTGTGTGTATTCTAGGGTCCTCATAGTCATAGGATGTCTCCTCAATAATTTCAGATAATTTTTCATTTGGTTAGCATGGTAGTCTACAAAATAACACATTTTTAAAAATCCAGTCTGCTTCCAAAGGTGGACAGGCTTAACTGAATTTATTTAATTCAATGATTTTAACCATGATCTAAATCAGTGAGCAAGAAACCTCTATTCAAATATTTACTTTTACATTTGTACTGATTTAGTTATTTGCCAAAATTTGATTCTTGATAGTTTATAACTATTGAGACATGCTGTCTTACAATTTAGCACAATACAACAAAAATAGTACTATATTTTCCTAAGCAGGTTATAATATATACACATTTAATCAGTTTTACAGTTTGACATACAGTTAAATCAATTCTTAATTTTTATTTTATTATGTTAAAAGGTAGAGAACATCATTTCTTCTTTAACAGATGAGTCATTTTCCACTCATGAGCTATGTCAAACGGCTTCTGAATGGAAACTGGAATTCAATGTAAGTGCAGAAAATCAGCATCTTTAAATTATTTTTATTAGATAAATAAAAGAAGACCAAGTTGCTGGATACATAAGGAAAAAAAAGTGTTTTCAACTTAAATTAAATTATCTATAAAATGAAGATAGTAATATCTGTAGTTGGGTATTAAGTGCCTCTTGTCGTACTGTCCTTCAGTTTTCTAGAATTAGTAGATCTCACCTCTCAGAAATAATTCTTTTTCATAAACCAAATAAACTGCAACAAGGGAAATCTAAAGATGTGTCTGCAGAATAGGTAGGGCTGTCAAAAGGATTGTTTATTGCTTCAGAAACTTAATTCTTACAATACTACCTGACCTGGAGGCAATTTGCCCAAATAGATTGTGGAGAATTATCCCCCTGGGTTTTCAAAGTTCAGCCGGATAGGTCCTAAGTAGCCTGAGATCTCAAAAGGTCCCTTGCAAAATAAACTCTTGGGTAATTCTCAGATTCCATGGTTCTGCTTTAGCAGTTTGCATTAAAAAATGCAGCAGCAAATCTGTATTGCTCAAGCACTATTTTTTATTTCCCTTACAATATTTAACAGGTGACAGTAACAATATAGATTATCATCCTCCTTAAATTTATTTTAATATATATTAAGGAAATTCATTTTGAGAAAAAAACTGACAATTTCATACCTGTTTTTTCCATTTTTTTCTTTTGAATTAAAGTTAAATATATTCATCTACTACTTTTTCCAATAGAACATTTCCAGTTAAAAATCATGAATGACAGAGAAAGAACATAGGCTGGTTTAAATTGCCAAAATGGACTTGGGATGGCTGCCAGTTGTGAATTAACATTCCTGATCCAGAATGGTTGAGAGGTATTAATTGGTTTGTCAGATATTTCCTTTGAATATTATCTTGTGTAATGAACAAAATCTGGGATATATAGATAATGAGCTATGGAAAGAAATATTCAGATTATCTGATGAAACAATAATAAAAGAATCACTGCTGTCTGTCATGTACAGTGATTTTAGAACAGGGCTAGTCTGCTCTGTATTTTTTTCAGATTGCCTGTGCAGGGCATACATTATACTGAATTAAACAGAACCACAACACTGAAGCAGTTAGAAGAACATATAGGAATTGATACAGTCAAGCGTTTATGGATTCTCCATTGCACACAGTCTTTAAATCAAGATAAGGTAGATAGCCAAAGGTATGTAATAAAACAGCCAGAAGATAGAGGCTTTCTCCAGTTACTACTTAATGAAATCCTATGGCCTATGTCATGTGAGAGGTCAGACTAGACTAGACTAGCATGTCTCAGTGTTTTAGTCTGTGCTTCACTTCAATCAATTAAAAGCATTTTGAGTCTTGTCATCCAGAAAGATGCCAGAGAGAAATGGTAAGGGAGAATGTTTTGTGTATCACTCGTAGTTCAGTGCACATCACCAGTTGAAAAGGTTAAGATAGCAGTGAATGCCTGATGCTGTTGAGGTCAATAACAGTTTTTGCCTTTGTCTCTAGAGGACCAGGGTTTCAGCTAATGAATTTCTTGAAGATAAGAGAAATTATATGATTTCACAGGAAATATGCACTTGCTAATTAGTTTCTGCATTCACATGCAAAATGGTATGTTGAACCATTATGTGCAACATAATGGTACGCTGAATTTCTTCTCCAAAATCTTTACATTATATGTTCTCAAAACCACTCCACATCTACTTATTTCAATATATAAGCACTATTTCAATGCAGACCCTACTTTTTGGTCAAAAATAGAAACAAAGAAGTTCACTACAAAACTTTATATTGAATGACAATCGAGTATTTAAATAGAGGTCCAGCCTTCAGTTTAGAGGTACTGCCAGTGCAGTTATGTTTGTTCAAATAAACATGAAAATTCAGAAAATGTCAGTCACATCACTTGTACTTATTAAAATGTGAATGTAATAACATCTGAATGTATTGTATGCTGTATTCAATAGAGGGTTCTTCTCAACCTATTTATTTCTGATCCTGCTATATGTGTGCAGTTCATCAACATTTCCCCAGTAAACATAATTCTCTCTAACAGGTCTGTATGCTTATGAACCTAGGAAGAATTCAGTTAAACCAAAATGGAGAAAATCTTCAAGAAATGAGAAAATGTTATAAAAAGCAAATCTTTTCTTCTTTCTGCACCAAATCTCTCTTCTTCACAGACTTCCTCACCATTCCTAGATAAAACAGCCACATTTCCCAGTATAGAACATACCCTGAATAAATGCCATCAAGCTTTAAAATTTGCTTTTCATTCAGACCATAAAGGGCAAACAAAGAGCTTGTGAGACTGCCCAAGCAAGCAGAAAGAGGCTGGCTCCTAATAGTGCAAATCTTTTGTAAACAGCTCACTGCAGCCCTATTTCAGAAAGTCCACAACAGACTGCTCTGCATTTATAAGTTTCAAGTCTTGAATGGTGAGCTAGCCAGGGTTAAATTTGCTTCATTCACTTTCAGTCCAACACAGCAAAATTACTATTAGTTCTCTGTAGGCAGTCCAAAGTCTGCCACATTATGGAGTCAAAGAGTAACAGCTCTTTTTCATGGATATTCAATGTAAAGATGGCTTCCCGGAAGGACAAGAGTCAAGAAGTGGATCTATGTGCAAAATCAAAATGGTAATGCAAGGTAGATTGTTATTTGACATGGTTGGGAGTTAGGTACCTTAATCGGAAGCAAACAAAAATAAGTACCGATGTTTAAGTGACATTTATCTATTAGGCTAAACTGTTTGCAAAGGAAATTTATGTGCCAAGGTTATAAAGATTCTAAAAGACACTATTTAATTATCTCTCAGTTGAACAAAGAAGTCCAGAAAGAGCATGATATGGGACTAATGGACCAGCAAAAATGCAAAGTACCATTCAGCACTAAAGTAATTGGGCAGAACACAGAAAGAGACCAGGATAAATGATTACTTCATTAATTTTAAAATTAAAGGGCAAGGCAAGGCGGTCACTATCATACAGAGTTATTAAGGTAAAACCAGCTAATCAGTCAGCACAATTTAAATGTAAAGAAGTCATCCAATGCCTACCAATTTCAGAAGAGCATGAAATAAAGCAATTTGATGTAACTTTATCAATCAAACCATACAGATAAGTGGTTTAGTCTAAGAGTTTTCTAATTTATTGTAGCCTTTGTTTAATACACTGACTACTGTAAATTGAGGATGGACATCCCCCANAAAAAAAGAAAGGTTCAAATAGCCTTGAGCCTTCTTCAAAAATACAATCTTATTACTGGATGTTTGAGTAAGTAGCTTAAATGGTATCAAATCCTAGAATACCTCCTGTATCTCTTTCAGTCCATCGGCAATATTCATTTGCTTACTCCAGAAGTATTTAATATGCCTTAAATCCAATCCAGCATGCCTGACTAGCAGACTGTAACTCTTCATTTATTTATATTATATCCTGGTACTACCA
>WAAD01021147.1:52149-65036 GCA_013389945.1 Fregata magnificens | reverse complement strand
TCATCTGCAAACTTGCTGAGGGTGCACTCAATCCCCTCATCCAGATCATTGATGAAGACATTGAACAAAACCGACCCCAGAACTGAGCCCTGGGGAACACCGCTCGTGACTGGCCACCAACGGTCAACAAAGAGAATCACTTCTGTGATTCTCTTTTTCATTTCCCTGTTTTCTCCCCCAGCATGTAACTCAGCGCACTATAGTCCATCATGCTGGGTTTTTTTTCTTTGCCTCTGACTTTCCAAACTTTGTTTTCATGATCCGTTTCACAGAAGTCTATGTCCTGTTTGCACACTCTAGCCTCTACCCAATCCATTTAACTTGAGGCATCTAACTGAGCCGTCTAAGTCAGATGCATTGCTGCCCTGGGCTGTCTATACCTCCAGAACATGATTCAGTTCTTAAGTGGGTTGAATTACCTTTTGGAAGTTCCTGTACCTTCCGCTGACAGAAAAGCTGCCTTGGGTAACACTGTTCCTAATTTAAGCAATGTCTGAAATTAGGTGGAACTGAAACAAGTCCCACAGCTTACAAATACGATGCTGGAAGACAGACAGCTTTCCAGCAGAACAGGCAGTTTCAATTGCAGTTCAAATAGATGGGAAAGGGGGGAAAAATTCGTTTTCATGCAGCTCTGTTCATAACACATGGAACAGTACAGGGCGATGTTCTAGTTCTAATGATCATGCTGTGAGCATGTAATGCATCATAGTTTTAAAGAAATACCTCTTTTGTACTAGTGAACTGAAATAATTATTTGCCAGTGAAAAGCACAATAACCAGACCGGAAGGTCCCTGATCATTTATCTGTACGAAGAGACAGATCTGTCACAAGAAATGTGTGTGATTAATATACAAAGTGGAAAAGAATAAGCCATTCAAGGAACTGAGATTATGCTAAGAAAAATCATCTTAGATTACCAATGTAGAAAGCCAAGGCTGTGTTATCATGTACCCTGATTAGAAATTCAACTATAATAATCCTTTCTTCTTTGATGCTTATAATAACATTTCTTGCATTGAGTACTGAGCTGTCTTCAGTGTTTCCAGTTCTACAGAAGTGTGTAGCTCGAATTTTTCCCATCTAAGTAACTAAGTGCACTAAACCTCATCAGATGTCATATTGACTTTGAGTCCAAATTACTAGCAATAAACTGGTGCTGTGTCACTGCTAATTCTTCATAGCCAACCAAACCAAGCAGAGAAATGAGGATAAATAAGAATGGAGTCTTTGCTATACATCCATTGCAAAGGCACTGCGTATTAAAACTTGCACAGTCAGCAATACGGCAAAACATTTTATGTCAATGTTCATAATGCCTTTGGTTTGCGCATAGTATAGAAAGCGATCAAAATATGTTGGGGTTTGTGTTGGTTGGGGTTTTTTTTCCCCACACTCTCAAAGAAATACAGTTTCTAGTCTTTATCGCAGCCCCAATCAATAAGCATATCCGAGCATTCTGGCTTTTTCACTGTTTTGTTAGTGTCATATTGTACACAGCATCCACAAATTTTTCCTGCTGCATGCCTGCAATCAGCAGCTGTTTCATTTTGTTTTCCACTATGGCTGTCCCCAGGCTTTATAGTCTCATCCTTTAACATTATCGTTCAGCTCAGTGGCTGATACAAATACTCGGAGACCTGATTCCAAATGTATTTATGCAGGAAATGTGGGTAACTCTTTCCTTTGTCCTGGTTCCTGTAATACAGGGGTGATGAGGCTTATAAAATACAGCAACACTTTGCCTTTCTGCTGAAGTGAATCAGTCAAGTAAATTAAATGGAAATTCCTGGCAACTAACTGAATATCACATAACTGAGTCTCATACAGCTTAGGCTAGAGCTATACACGCTGCTGAGTTGAATAGTTAGATGGCATGTGATTCACTGCATGCATGATGCCTGTCATGATATTCATTTCAACCACACAGTGTATAGCCTTTATACTTCCATCATGACTAATCAGTAGTCAGTTACACCACCTTCCATACAGAAGCAGAGTATATGAGACTTCCATTTGCTATTGGGTACCCACATTCCCTTCAGAGTTGAGAGGTAAGCCGGCAAAGGTATGCCTGGACTACATAAAGCAAGGCATTTAGGAGCAGACACAGGGAAGCTGTATAGTTGGTGAGCACCTGCCTGGAGGACAGTGCGCACTTCTAATCATGTAAAGAATAATTTGAATGAGAACAGGTACAGAAAAGGCTATTAGGGAAACAGAGACCCTGTGTTTTGAGGGGAAATTAGAGAGCTTGACTTGTTTAGTCTAGCCAAATGAAAGGTAAGCAGGGACATGGTAGTGAAACAGCTACACAACATGTGCTGGGTTTACACCCGAACTATTTAAAGCAAATTTGTTGCCCCGTCATATGCAATTGCTTCTGTGGATTGATGTGGGACACTCTTCTCCATTGCCTTACTCAGAATGCTCTAGCTTCCTTAGCTAGAACGTTTACAGGTTAATCATTTCCATTATCACCTACTTGCACCCTACTGTTTATAGCCACTGACTTACACCCATGAGATGTTCAAGGACTCAAAAAAGCCTATATTGTTTCAGTAGTCTTACATTTTACAGAGCTGGAGACCATTTCCTCTGGGAACTGTAGTAAAACCTTCTTTGGATTTGGTAAGAGAAACCCAGGTTACCTGTGTACCTTCTGGTTTAATTTCCTTGCACAACGGAACTGATGCCAGCCCTCCTAACTCTATACCTTCTCATCCTTGTACGCGATTTTAATTAAAAAGTTTTTACTTTAGGAAGCTATCCTGACTTGCTCTTCTGTCTCTCCAACTGTCCTCTCTCATGCAAAGTTTTTGTCTTCAGCTCTTGCAGAACCAGAAGTCAGTCCCAGTTCTTCCCTTTGTTATAATTTAGCATCTGGAAAAGGTTTTGTTTTATATATATATGCATGACAAGGATTTATCAGATGAAATTACCCTTGACTTACACCAACGAACTACTAAATCAACTTTATTGTTTTTTCAGTGCTTTAAAGTATTAAAGTATTACAGGATATGTTACCAACCGGGTTCCAGGTTCCTAAGCAAATTACAGGGCAAAGGAAATCTCTAACGATAGATTTTTCAAAGACCACTTGCATATTAAAAATGCTACTTGCCCTTAAGCAAATAGAAGGAGGTGGAGTCCCCAGTGAATTCAGTAGCAAATTTTTTTTTTATTTCAGAGTAAAATATATCAGGATCAAGAAGCTCCTATATGATGCTGCTTAGCTTTACACTGTGTGCATATAGCAGAACTGTGAAAACAAACTGTCACATGAGAAACAAAATTTTAAAAGGGCTCAGAAATCTTCCCACCAGCAATAAACTTAGCAATTATTCTAAATCTCAATAAAATTGAAAGTTTCAATATAGTGATTTTTATAGATCAAACAATCTAAACCCAAGCAGTCAATTAGTAATGGACAGGAAAACCATCCATAAAAACAGCTGCTGAAGAAAAAAGTAATGTTGTAACGAAGAAGCTGCAAGCAGCAAATGTGAATAGTCTCTGTATGCTGTTAATATAATGGGAAATTAGATATTTAAAGAAGGAAAAGGTTACCAGTACCGCATATCAGTACCTGTCAGTTCAGTTGCCTACTTACTCTTTGATAGCATAGCTTTTTATGCTAATAACAAATGATCCAGATCAACAGAAACTTTTCCCATTTCAAATCAGGTTTGAAAGTCAAAACCTTTTTTTTTTTTGCACAAGATGATAATTTGAAAAAAATATTTGGTATAAACTTGTTAGATATGTGTCTTGGAGTAATTAAAAAAAAAGAAAAAAGAAAAAAAAAAAGATGGAAATATAACAAGTTTATATTCCAAAATGAAAAGTTCTTTTGACCTGGAAAACTGAAACATTGCTTTCTTTCCAAGGAAAATTTTCCATTATGATCAGTCAGGATGTTAAGTAAAAAATGTAAATAAAATAAGTATTTTTATACATAATCTAGCCAAAAGAACTTGAGACTAAACTAATAGTAAAATTAAAGTATCTGAATATATAAATAATTTCCAAATAAAGATCTAAAGCAGAATTTAAGGAATTTATTTGTTAGATAGCAATATTTTAGTATAGAAGTTTCCAATGGATTCAGCTTAGTTAAGGGTTCCATCACAGTCAAAGAACTAAAGCACACATGGATTCTTCCCCAGCACCATCATATTTAATTAAACTAAGAAACATTTCCACTTTTGCTGAATCTGCAGATCTAATTTCTCTAGTAAATGCTACAGCATTTGATACCCAGAGGCTTTTGATTCCCATAAGACCTTAGAGCATGAAAACAGATCTCAAAGAACTTGTAGATATATCACTAGTTTTGGCTATTTTACCAGTAACACGTTAGACGACCGAAATGGTACCCAACTTCAGACCCAAGTGTCTTGTTCCTCATTTTCTTCTCTTTTTTTGTTGTTATTTGTTTTGTTTTTCAGGGAGGACTTGTACTTCCTGTGGGTAAGAAACAGAAAATCTCTTTGCCTTTTGTTTGTGATCACAAATCTCTCACAAGCTTAGGTTGAAGTGTTGAGAATGCAGCAGATGTATAAGACTATTCATTTATTTATTAAAAAGAAACTTTAAAAATACAAAACATGTTGCTAGCTTTTTTTTTTTTCCTTTGGGACAATGATGGAAACCAAAGACATGATTTTTCTCAAGTTCTGTTGTTTGAAGTCACTCTACCATATAGAAAACATTTGCTTCAGTTGATGTCTTCTAGGTTAGAGATTGAAAAGAAACATTATGCAGCAATTTCTGGGAGTGCTTTGAAAATTTCTGGAAGACTCCATCAGTCAAGATTGCTACTGGAACCTGAAAGGAGTATACTGTGAAGGAGCAACCTATCACCTTTTCTGGTGTGAAGTATTATCTGACCCATATTAGCTTTGTATATGAACGAGGGGAAGTCTAATGCCTAGCAGGTTCCTATTACAAGGCAGTCAACCCATAAATCCCTGCCAAGCTCATCAATTTCCATTAATAAGCCCTTTCCTCTCATGTTAGCAGGTACTTGAGGACTTTAATATAAGGAGTTGACTCTCCTGCTTTTTACTGAGCTTGGGTCCAAGTTCTTTGAACATACTGCTGACCTTTGAAAAGATTTCTCATTACACCCTGTACCTGCGGGTGACAGCTCCTGCGACTTGACAAGAATGCTACACAGCAGAGAGGAGTCTAAACATTTGGAAAAAATGGGTGTACTCAGGCAGTCTCCTTGGCCATTGTCATAGCATACATAAGGGAGCTGACAGCTGAGAAAGAGTTTTCCAAGCTTTTTTTTTTTCCTTTCCCAGACTTAAGGTTGGCCATCACTGTATGACAATGAAGTTCCCAGGCCCTGTGGAGATCTGAAACCAGTGTTTCTTGCTTGGCGTGACTCAATGGTTTCTAACACATCCAAAGATCAGTGGAGTCAGGATCTAGATGCTGTGATTTCTAGTCCCTTGCCCTGTGACACTTTTCCTGTATGGTGTGTTTAGTATCTATCCCTGAAGTTGTAGGCCTTTTTCAAGAGCAGACAAATAGTATCTAAAGCAGGAAGGACTCATAATTCATGTGTAAATGAAGTAAATTCTCTGCTCTGTAACAGACACGAGCTCTCCCCCTTCCACTTCTTTCCTGGACAAATAAGACAGGTTGTTGAGGTTACGTTTACCTAACCTATGGTATTAGATACGTTAACCTAAAATCACTGTGTGTATGTGTGTTTATGGACGGGGACTCCTTCCTGCTTCCTACAAAGCTTGCTTGTTCTCTAGCATGGACACTGCTTGGATGCTATCCAGGTGCTGGTGCTGGCCCTAATCTGTCTCTCCCCAGCTCCCAGCATTCTTGACCCTCCCTGACCGCTCTGCCAGCACCTCAGAATGNCAACACCCTTATTTTAGTATACTTAATAGCATGGAAATTCTACGTATGTAAGAAGAGAACAATATGAGAACCATAATTTACTAGGAGTCTCACAGGAAACTTTTAATTCCATAGATACAAGAAACCTTCCAGAGTAATAGTAGAAAGAGTAATAATAGTAACAGTAGTNCTCAATGGTTTCTAACACATCCAAAGATCAGTGGAGTCAGGATCTAGATGCTGTGATTTCTAGTCCCTTGGCCTGTGACACTTTTCCTGTATGGTGTGTTTAGTATCTATCCCTGAAGTTGTAGGCCTTTTTCAAGAGCAGACAAATAGTATCTAAAGCAGGAAGGACTCATAATTCATGTGTAAATGAAGTAAATTCTCTGCTCTGTAACAGACACGAGCTCTCCCCCTTCCACTTCTTTCCTGGACAAATAAGACAGGTTGTTGAGGTTACGTTTACCTAACCTATGGTATTAGATACGTTAACCTAAAATCACTGTGTGTATGTGTGTTTATGGACGGGGACTCCTTCCTGCTTCCTACAAAGCTTGCTTGTTCTCTAGCATGGACACTGCTTGGATGCTATCCAGGTGCTGGTGCTGGCCCTAATCTGTCTCTCCCCAGCTCCCAGCATTCTTGACCCTCCCTGACCGCTCTGCCAGCACCTCAGAATGAAGTCAGCTCTTTTACAAGGGCAGGAGATCCTAGGCCTGCACTGAAACTCTCAGCTCAAAAAAATCCACTTTTTTTGAGTGAAGCTTGTCTGCCTTTTCCCTGAGACTGCTTTCAGTGCCATGGCCCATGGGCTCAGTGTGTACTTCCAGGAACTAGGATACCCAAAGTTAGGATTAAAGAACCATTTTCAAGGCCATGAAAATTATTGTAATCATAATGCATTTATATGCCAGGTACAAAGATATATAGGACCTGACAACACCCTTATTTTAGTATACTTCATAGCATGGAAATTCTACGTATGTAAGAAGAGAACAATATGAGAACCATAATTTACTAGGAGTCTCACAGGAAACTTTTAATTCCATAGATACAAGAAACCTTCCAGAGTAATAGTAGAAAGAGTAATAATAGTAACAGTAGTAGTAATAATAATGAAATAATAATAATAAAAAATAGCTAAATAACTAACTGAATAAAACTACTAGACCCTCCCTCCCCAAGCATTTAAAGGCTCATTTTGCAGTATTAACACTCTCTACCAGAATTGTGACAGATATTGTAGTGGTTTTGTAAGAAAAAAGAAGTTGAGACCGCCAAAAAAAACCATTAAAAAAGGTAAAAGTAAAAAAGCTAATATGTACAAGGGGGGTTACTTGGTTGTTTGTTGTTTATGCTATAATCATAGCATTTAGCAAGCAATCATCATTCATATTTTGCAGAGAAAGCAGATGCCGATGAGTAATTTCCATTAGTCCATAGCTGATCCAGCAGAATCCTGAAGCACAAGCATAGCAGAAAACACATACTAACATTTTATTGATTCTATGAGTATTAAACTATGTGTTTGTTTTGCTGAATCTAGGCCATAAACTGGAGATTGGAAGTGTGTCCAGGTATGACTCTGAAGGCTGCAGTGAGGTTACTTGTTCTACATGAAAACAAAGTGTGTTGTCACGACTGTCTGAATGATGAATTAGTAGAAAGGAAATAGTGGTAATAAAATATTTTAGGCAAAGCACTGTTGGCAATTGATTACGATTTTTTTTGTGCAATGCCAGAATCAAGAATATTGCAATTAATAGGTAAAGGGATGGAGATATCATTTTTCCCACCTTATATTAAATTAATGATATTGGACATAACCCTAGGAAGACAATTTCCTTTAAAATTCCTTGGGGTGAAAAGGGCAGATTCACGGAAAATTGCTTCCAATATAACATCCAGTGATTACTCTTTTTTTTTTCAGTTTAAAGAGCCATTTAACAGTATTGAAAGTTGTTTGACATATACCTCGATCAAAATTTCAGTAGAGTAAAAGAAAAATTGAAAGAATGTGAACAAAGTATTTTTATAATAATAAATCAAATTTCAAATGCTTGCACTCTACTCCTTAATGTCTTATGGGACTTAAACTCTTTCTACAGAACCAGAATCAGAGAACAAAACTGGCATAACTGAAAATACTGGTATTTAATCTTAATTTATATTGAAACAGGAAAAAATAACATTCATACTTCAAACCAGCTTGGTTTGTACCTGAAATGGGCCAGCTTTAGTAAAAATAGCTAGATCAAAACCAAAACAGAGTAAACAGAATATTTTTTCTAATCTTAGCTTAATACATAAACACAAACACGTAAACCACAGATGTTTTCTTGGTTGGCTTGACTCTGATTGTGGCATCTAAGGATATTTGACTCACATTCATTAAAGATGTGAAACCTAATTGAATTTTTCAATCATTGCCTAAGAGAGTGATGAAGGAATTCCAGAGGTGTTGAGAAACAATACTAGTTTTCTGAATCTTTCAGATTCTTACTTGTTGAAAAATAGAGAAAATAATTGGGTTTTTTAAATTTTTTTTAACAATGCACTAAGGCCTCCCACCATGCCATTTGTGCTCTGCTTGACACAGGAAGAGAGTGGAAAAAACCCTCAAACTGAACCCATAGGTAAGCAGCTGTTTTTCATGGTTGTGAACGGGGGTTAAATTTCATTAAAGTGGCAAATGCTAGTAGGTCTAGGTGGAAAAGAGAAACAAAAACCAAACTCCGTACTGTTTCATGAAAAGCAATGAAATTTCAAAATATACTTTGTTTAGTAATTGCTGTAAACTTAAATGACATAGAACAAAAAAAGCCTTACAAAATGTTTTATTTTTTAAAAAAGTACACCTTGTATTACCTTAATACACCTTGATTAAGGTCACCAATAGCTTGGTGCTTATGCTCCTTATTAAGTTCTCAGAACTAAAGAAACTAACTCTTCTACATTACTTCCCTACATCTACAGAAGCATCTTACTAGGCAACCTTAACTGAAATTGATGAGGTTTGAATTAGATTCCCCATTCCATTTCA
This sequence comes from Fregata magnificens, assembly GCA_013389945.1. NCBI lineage: Eukaryota > Metazoa > Chordata > Aves > Suliformes > Fregatidae > Fregata > Fregata magnificens. The sequence continues at coordinate 56,121 of WAAD01021147.1, read as the reverse complement.
TTGTCATTTTTTCAGCTTAATAAGATGTCATTCAATCATCTGTATGTGTAAGGCACTGCAGTTAGGGCCTGAGATTACTTCCACATTAGAACGAATGAAAACAAAAGGGCTTGTTTAAGCAAAGGTTTTACTGGACCTTGTTGTTACAGAAATGTGGTATCTTGCTACATGACACCTTGTTGTATAGATTGGACCTTCATATTAAGGGAATACAGCACCTTATGTAGCACATCTTTAGCTGAATGGAGCTCTACTATGACGCAGAAAAAGAGTAAAGGAAAAAAAAGTGAATCAAGGCAGGAAGATTCTCTTTCCTACCCCTTCTACACCTTCGAAGAGCCATGACAGCCTGTTTCTGCAGCTACAATGAATGATATTTTTCATCTTCCAACAAAGTGGTATGCATAATTTTTTTTTACCAATGAGGCAAAGAAAGAAGGGACTTTTTTCTTGCCTGAACTGCCATCTTCTTTGGCTAACACTATTTTCAGTTGCCTCTAGAATGTCCAGAAGAGTCTTCCCTTTTGTTTGTAACTTATTTCTCTGGAAAAAACCCCAATATTTTCATTGGTCATTTCACCTGCCCACCCTCCCAGTTGAAAGTCACCACTGCAAGTACACTGCCACTTTTAGACCAGAATTTCAAAGAAAAAGATGTATCTGCTCCAGTGAGGTGAGATTACTAAGGCTTGTATCCCAGGAGAGAAAGCTCAAAAAAAAAAACAAAAAAAAAAGACCAAAAAACAAACCAGTCAAGGACAGGACAGAATTTCTACATGTATGTTCAAGATAGGGATCAAAAGTATACTTCTTACAGCCTCAAATGCTGCTGAATTTTTGGTGCTCAGAGTAAAAGTTAATGGTAGCCTTCTTCAACTGATCCCAAACAAAAAGGTAGAGAGAAAGAAAAGAAAGACCAGCAAGTTTAAAAAACTAAGTCTTGATGACCTTTCACATTTTTAATGGAAACATGAGAAATTAGATGAGTTGAAGTCTGATATTCAATAGTCTTCGTTTCCTTTTGAAAAATACTAGTGATGTTATAAATTAAATTGTTCTTTGCAATTATTTGTTATTATCAATACTTTAATAATTTCCTTTTATCACTTATTTTTACCTTTGTGAAATATACACGCATATGCAAAAGAATACTGAATAACTTGTTAATGATATCATGAACTTTTAAACCAAAGAGGTCAAACGTGAAAGCTAACTCCATCCAAGTAAAAGCTGTTTGGCTTTGAAAAGTATAGATATTTTTAAAATCCAATCTAGCTGTACAAAAAGAAAAAACTCATTCTATTTTAATTACAAAAAAATAGACATAAAAGCTAATTTTTAGATATTTAGTCTGAAAACTAAAATGTTTGGCTTTACAAGCAGACACCTCTGCACTTTTACCATGACTCTGTTCTCAGGTTAAGTCAAGAAATATTTAATCCACCTGAGCAATAGGAAGTCAATAAAAATTTAGCCAAAAACAGAGTGACTGAAATATGGTTTAGCCTGGAGAATGAAGCTCAGTACATCATTCTAGGTTTGTTATGTTATGCTTTTAAAAGCAGTCTTGAAAAAGATACCATTTGGATACATGTCAAACCATGAAATGTGAAAGTTCTTAAGCAATAGTTTAAATTAGTTGTGTAAAATCGTGAGACCTTGATCAATAGGCCCATCTTGACTCCCTAAGTTACTCAGTTCATGAAAAACATATATGCCAGTTTTGATTCCTCACAAGTTCCTTTGTGCTTTCTTTTCTTTGTCCTTTCTCGATTGACCTCTTTCAGTAAAGAGAAAGAAAGGTATTTTCATTCATTTCTGGTGGGTTGGGCTGTACCTGGCCTTATGTAAAGCTTTATGTAGTGACAATTTGGCAGGGATAGAAAAAGTTGATAATACTTGGACTATGTCTATACAGTCTTTATTTTCACTAAGGTTATTGCTCATATACAGACTCTACCCAGGAAGATGCTGGTCAAAAATACTGTTCTGTTCTTGTTGCCCAAACTAACTCTTTTGATTCTATCTTTATTCTTTCTTTGTTGTATTGTATTAATATCAATAGCATCAGACACTTGAAAACAACTTACAGAGTGTTTAGATGCCAAAATGCAAGAACATCAACAATATTTTTTGATCAAGGTCAGAAAGAAAATATCATATCCAATATTTTATATAAAATATTTCATACAACTGATGAAAACAACCACCCCATGTAATGGGTTCAGAAAATCTAGGTTAGTGCAGATTTGAAAGGGTGAAAGTCCTGTTTAATGAACAATATGGAAAACTTGTATTCTGTCTGAATATTTGGCAAAATTCAGGTAAAGAACAGCTTTAGATTATTCAAAACTCTTCAAAACTTCTGAAAACATTGTCTGTGTGTGTGCCCCTACATACATACACAGATAAAGAATATAACACTAAATTTTAAAACAGAATAAAGTCCAGGGTTTTTCCATATAGCTCCCATTACATAATGGGATTAAAACAAAACAAAACAAAAAGAATTTTAGAAAAAACACGCAAATTTTCCAGAGAAAGAAAATAAACACATATTTTGAGGACTGTCAATGGGCATAAAAAATAGAGATCTGTAGGGTCATAATTATCAGCTGACTTCAAATAATTTTTGCTTCAGTTTGTAATTTGAATTTAACATCCTGACAGACTTTTTTGAAAATAAATAGATGAGAATATATGCTACTACCACTTGATCTGAAAGAGGAGAGAAATAAAGCCTTCCTTAGACAGCTGGAATAATAGTCATGATCACAGGCCAGAGAATTCATAGGAGGCTTCCACTATACCAATACCTGCTGGAAAGACAATAGGATCAGGTACAAGCAATCCAGGAGATTACTGGAGTGTAATGAAGTCAATTCCTTGATGCAGATAACAGGGGGTTTACTTACTATGCTCAGACAATGAGGAGCTGGCTGAGGATGTGAAGGTCAAGGGCAGACTTGCAACCACATGATTGAGACAAATAGTGTAATCACAGCCCTGGGCTTTAGGAAGGTAGCTTTCAGATTATTCAGGGATCAACTTGGTGGGACCAGATGGGATACTTCTCTGAAGAGCAAAAATGCTCAAAATTGCTCATTGATCTTCAAGGAAAATAAGTGCACAAAGTTGAACAAATGGTATAGAAAAACAGAATAGATGAACAAGGAGCTCCTGACTGAGCTCAGCTGCAGAACTGAGGTCCAGAGTGGGTGGAGGCAAGGACAGGCTACCCAGGAGAAGTACAAAGACATTGTTCATGTCTGCAGGTTGGAAATCAGAAAGCCAAAGCTGAGCTAGAGCTGAAGCTGGGAAGAGATGTGAAGGGCAATAAGATGAGTTTCTAGAAGTGCATCAACAGCACTGTCGTGGTTTAACCCCAACCAGCAACTAAGCACCACACAGCTACTCGCTCACTTCCCCCACCAGTGGGATGGGGGAGAGAATCAGAAGAGTAAAAGTGAGAAAACTCGTGGGTTGAGATAAAGACAGTTTAAAAGGTAAAGCAAAAGCTGCATGCACGAGCAAAGCAAAACAAGGAATTCCTTCACTACTTCCCATCGGCAGGCAGGTGTTCAACCATCTCCAGGAAAGCAGGGCTCCATCACGTGTAATGGCTACTTGGGAAGACAAAATGCCATCACTCCGAATGTCCCCTTCTTCCTTCTTCTTCCCCCAGCTTTATATGCTGAACTTGACGTCATACGGTATGGAATATCCCTGTGGTCAGTTGGGGTCTGCTGTCCCAGCTGTGTCCCCTCCCAGCTTCTTGTGCACCTGGCAGAGCATGGGAAGCTGAAAAAGTCCTTGACTAGTGTAAGCACTACTTAGCAACAACTAAAACATGTCTGCATTATCAACACTGTTTTTACCACAAATCCAAAACAGCCCCATACTAGCTACTATGAAGAAAATTAACTTTATCCCAGCCAAAACCAGCACATTCTTCACCCCTTATTCCATACC
>WAAD01021147.1:37575-48681 GCA_013389945.1 Fregata magnificens | reverse complement strand
TCTAAAAAAAAAAAAAAAAGCGGGGGGGGATGATATTTCATATATAGCCATTTAAAGTGTACCCACCAGGTACCAGACCTGATAGCCATTCACACCTAGGTCAGGTATGGACGCAGTCATGACACAAAGGCTTGTGTTCAGAACCAGAATGGCTCTGAAGTTAATATGAAATCCATGCAAATCATAACCAAACAGGATAATAACACAGTTTGATGGCTCTAATTAATGTTAGAGTACCTTGGGGCACGGGGAATGTCATATTCAATTGGTCATATCATGGCTCAGCCCTGACTTCAGTGCATGGTCCAGTCAAACGTTACCCTAATTAAAAACATGCAGAAAGAAGAAAAAAAAATCCTCAACCCTGAAATACATGCACCCACCTAACCTTCACGAAATGTCAGAAGCAGGAGCAGCTTCCAGTGAGCTTATACCTGACGCGGTTCCTGCCATTGGTACTGGCTTCTGCACAGCTAATTTCACTGAAAATGCTGCTAATCAGTGAGGAAGGATTTCTGTTTAATAATGTTCTAAAAGTTCTCATCTTTCTAATGCAAGCTGGGCTTTTTACTTTATTTATGTGTTTATTTTCTTACGTGGGTTGTTTGCTGCTAATCTCACTCTTCCAGAGAGACTGTGAAACAGTCAAATTTAACAACCTCCTTCTTCCAAGACACTATAGTGACCTTCCCTCCAGCACATAAGGAAGTCTCCTCCAGAACTTGGAAACTCTGTGCTCCAAGCAGGATAAGTGCAGAAGTTTATGAGGTGTCTTCTGCATCTCCAAAGCCTTGGGTTGTGCACACATTTCTATGTGAATTAAGTATTCTAAGTTCTTGGCAGCCCATCTATCTGAACTGCCTGAAAACTAAATTGTCTCTCCTTTCCCTTTCCCCTACTTTGCTTTGGCATATGCACATAATGATTATATTCCCAAGCAATTCTTTAACTTGTCTATAAAACATGGTATTTATTGCATTTTAACAGGACATAACAATATTTCCATGTTAGACTATCAATATAGATTATTACCATTATGTGCGGTAGATGGCAATAAAACCACCACCTGCTATTGGGCTTTTGCAAACCACTTGGCTTATTTTCCTTGTAAAAACAAAATAAATGTACATCAGGATCTGCTGTTACACAAAGAAAAGAAATGAATCCCAGTCATTTTACACATTGCTTATGTTCATGCAATAGCTGTGCAGGGTAAAAATGACTGCAATTAAACCAGTTCTCAAAACTGAGGGTTCCCAAAGAGGATGCATTCTCTGGGGAAAAGTAAAGAAGGATCTCTATCATTTCTCTCAATGTTACTTGGTTACTGCTGCTGCTATTGGTGGCAACAAACAGCAGAATGGTTTAATCCCTGTCTGAGAAGCTCACTGCAGTAGAGTTAGCATATCAACATTTTTCCTTCCTCAGTCTTGCTCAGTCTTGCTTTTCATACTTATTTTTCCCTTCTTGCTAAATGTTCCCCAAACACTGCAGAAAGCAGAAGCCATTACCCTAAAATAGCTTCATTCCCTACTATTTGGTTTATTTTCAAACAGTGTTTTCCAAGCCCAGACAGTAACCTCCTTTGCAGAATATCTCACAAAATGAAACTTCATCCTACAGTGAAATTTGATCTTTCAGGTACTCTTATAACCACAAAGACAAGATTTGGTCTTATATTAAGGCATTGGCAGTAGCTATTTTTCTATCAAAACAGTACCCAAATATTTTCATTCCACGTTTATAGGAAAATGCTTCTTAAAGTTTCAGCACAATTTTCTCTTTGTTCAAGTGTTCATGGTATCAGAATTTTACTGAAATCACGATGTTATAGTGAGTATGAACAATAGGAATAAACCCTATGAATTCCATTAGCTGAAAATACACTTGAATGAAATTTCTATTTCCTCAGAATTTCCCAGTTAATCAAAATGATAAAGTTTCATGGAAAGAGACTGTGATAAAATTGAAATACAGGAATCCGGACAGGAGCCTTATAAAACCTGCCTGTCAGGTTTTCCTACTTTCTTGGCAAACCTGTCTGCCAGACAGTCTGAGATTTGAAATACCAGGGCTTCTGTGATCTCTGTTGGGGGCTGCCCACTAGACAGACTGCCTTGGAGTAAGAGTGCTATTCCCTTTCATCGACGCATCAAAACTTCTATTTTTTTCCCAAAGTGGAATGCAACCACATTTCAAAATTCTTCCTCAAACCACACTAACTTTCTCTTACTCTGTTCTCAAAATATGGTTGGGCAAGTATGATGGACATCCAACAGAGATCACAAAAACAAGGAAATTGCTATTTTGGAGCTACATCTCTACAGTTCCTAAAATGCACACAGAATGTTTCCAGTGACAGACACCAGACATCTGAAAAATTCACTTCTGCTTAAATAAACATTATGAACAACATAAAACAACAGCTTAACTGCTGCTTGAACAGCAATACAATCACATGCATGAAATACATAATTGCTCAACATGTACTGTTTTAGAGAAAAACATGAGGACATATTTACTTGTAGATATTTCAGAAGAGAGATACTGTCTGTTAGAGATATTGAAGAAGTTTATCTTTTTTTGGTCCACTTTGGTTCCTAGAATCTCCACTTTTTCCCATATTATTTTTGTATGCAAACCCAAAGCCTATTCTTCCATCACCATTAGTGCTACCTTTATATTGAAACACCTGAATGCCTCAGAGTCGGGAATGCCCTAGCATCAGGAATGTCTCACTAACCAGATGCTCTGGAATACAGCTATTTGTCTCTCAAGCATCTTGCTTGGATGATCAGACCTGAACTGTAGATCTAATAAATCTGACATACAACTAATGATTGCCTGGGGGATGAATTTAGACATAGAATCATAGAATTATTAAGGTTGGAAAAGACCTCTAAGATTATAAAATCCAACCGTCAAACCATTTCTCCCAGTACAAAGGTGATGGAGAAGATTCATGTGACCTTTGTTGTTTAATGAAGGAATAAATCCACGTTTTTCAAATAGTCTTAAATTCTCTAATATGACAGAGTTGGATTATGTTAACAAATAGTTCGGTAGAACACTGTTTCACATCCCATTTCACAGATCAGTTCTTACTGTAAACATATCAACAAACTGATTTCTATAGTACATTTTGATACAAGTGGCATTCTAGTCATGTTAAGCAGCGTGAGGTATAGTAACAAATGCACGATAACTAAAGAGAAGCGGGAGCAATTCTGTCTGTGCACAGTAAGTGCATGCAAAGACAGAAATGCAGGGTAGGAATTTTCTACCATTATCCTTTACTTGAAGTTATTTGGCCTTATTCAGGAAGGACCAGCTCCCATTCCTGTTAACTTCACTTATAAGAAATCATGTCCCAAGTCTATTTGTGATCTTCATGCTCTTTTACTTCATATAGCACAGCATGACTGAAGCCAGCTTCCATATGGTGCTAGGATCATTGAAAACAGAAATTAAAAAATATTCTCAATGTTATGATTTCCAAACTGTAGGTTATTACATTCTTTCAAAGCTGCACATCAACATTCTTCCCAATTGTAGCACAATTATCACCAAGAATTCAGCTATCTGAAAGGGGAGGATTTTTATTATTTCTATTTTATTAGACCACAGTACAATTTCTCTTCAAACTCCCTGTTTTCTGATGCAGTGATTTTTTTCTTTGACTTGTTATTGCTGACACAGGCAAAATATTTGCACTGTCCTCATGTTTTCAAAAAGCTCCAGGTAATCCTGGAGTGCCTCAGGTTATGCAGAGGCTGTATTTGGAGATTTCCAAACTCTGCTTATAAATTAATCTCTTTTCTGTTCTTTCTAATTATATTCTTTTTATACTTTAAAGATAGCATTTTGATGTAAAATACAGTAGATCATATGTTTGTTCTCACCTGGTTGTACAACATTAAAATGTTGCATAATAGCCCTGTATATCCACATTCAGGACAGCTGTCATATGGTGAGGGTTTGTTCTTCTTCAGCATCTTCAGTAATTAAGTACATGGAGTGGAGCTGGAAACTTTCTCATTGAACAGCTCTGCACCAATTTATGAGTTTGACCTCCCCTTATTTATAGCCTAAACTGCACCAAACTTTCTTATTTACCAAACATGCTGATCAGTGGAGACTTTAGCACATGTGCAATTAAAAATTAAAAACTAATCCATGAGGAAACATCAGAAAGGCCAAGATTTTACTTTAGAAAGGAGAACTAAGTAGATCAGTACAAAGACAGGAGCTAAATCTGGTATGCTATGAAGGCTGCACTGTGATTGAATATAAAAAGTGAGAGATACCCAGCATACAGCTATAATGCAGTCCATATTTGAATAAGATGGGAAAAATACAGCTGAGTATAACACCATTGTTAGTTCTCACAAGTGGGCCCTGGCCACTATAGCCCCATATGAAAATCTGTCACTAAGAGACCACCTCAGAAAGGAGATTATAAGGAAATTTCTGTGAAGAATGCACTGAAGAAGTCCATAGACTCACAAGAGCACTGGAAGAGGAAAGAATTGGCCATGAAGACAAATTTTAGAAGAGTTTGATCAGAAGTGCTGAAATAATGTGCCAGCCACACTGAGGATGAAGATGGACATTGAGTGTTTGGCTTAGAGACAATTAAAGTCTGCAGCATAAATTCAACAGGGCAAAAATCATACTGGAAAAGTGTAGGATGAAACTGGGAAAAGTGGTTGCAATCATGCTTCTTCTACTATTAGGTATAAGAGGAAGAGGAAGAGATGGAAACAACTGGGATAAAAAATATGATTTAAAGTAGGATAGGTTAAAAACCACATTGATACCAATGAAGCCTTTTTACTCTCCATTGTTCATTTCAGTTTTGTGCTTTCTTCCTGATACCCCATGTGTATAACAAAAGCTTTTGCTGAATTTCAGCAAAGCTACATCACTGTGTCCATTGACCCATGGGTTCCTAGCCACCTGGCTTGCTTTCTTTTATTTTCAGACGGTGAGCTGTTTTGAAGCAGCAACTGGTTTGTTCTTATACATATACCACCTAAGCCAATTCAAACTAAAGGAAATGTTCTTCTTGACTTCATTAAGTTCTGAACCAGCTCTCCTCTCAGTAAGGGCTGTCCTTCCAAACTGTTCTCACTATTTAGGTATATCTGCAATTCTTACTGACTTTAAGAGGATTTGAAGAATGTGCTTAAGAACTCTAGTAAGTAGGTATGGAAACAGGCATGTGTGTATCTGCTTTCAGGTAGGTCCTTAGCAACCTTGGTATGTAACAACACAAAATCACACAAAAGAAGAAATACGGACATTTTGAATTGGGAGGCATTGAATGCTGCAAACCATTAGCATCTCATATGCTGGCATTAGTCTCTGTTATTAGCATAGGATGCAGTTCATCCAAGGTAATTATAAGAAGAGCTGGACTCTCTGAAGTATATAACTTTGGTATGTACCTTATTATTCTGCTTATTAAGAAATTATAGCCATCATTTTACACATTTATGAGCATGATAACTCATTTCTCCAGTCATCAGAGCCTTAGTTTTCTTAGAAATAAATAAGATACTGACATCTGCTATAAGTTGATAGGGCATGGCCTCTTTGAGAGGGGACTGTTGTATTTAGCATTTCTGACAACTTTCCTCAGGTAAAGTATTGTAGCTTTAGGTAACTGATTGCAAGCAGGTTGATTTGAAATTTCTGAATTAAATAATTACTTATGCATAATAAACCACCAGGCTAGTACATGAGCGTGGGGTTTTTTTATGAATAACTTTAAATATTACATTTTGATGAGAAATAAAACTCTCACATTTATGTAAAAAGGGAAAAGAAAAACAATGTCATGAAAAATGTTGCTTATTCTTGTTTCTAAAATTAGCTCTCATAATTATTCTGAATATAATAGGGTCGTATAGCTCCAAGTTACTATTAAAATCGTAAAACTTTTACATGCAAAAATGTAAAAAAGTTTACTGTAAAAAATTTTTTTTAATGTAAAAAAGTTTACATTAATTTCTTCTGAATATATCGTAAGCAGTATAACTTCGGTGCATCTCCTTAAAGGAAAATAAACAATATTAACCCACTAAGAGGAACTGCTCTACAGATCAGGAATAATTTAATTACATTTCTTGATTAGCACCAGTGTAAAGTTGTTACAAGTGAGAGATGAATCAGGTCTCCACATGTTTTTCCCTTATGCCGCGACACAGTGTACCAGAGGTATATAAAGGACTCATGAAACCAGGAAGCAACCCAAAGCTATTTCTATGGAAACGAGCTCTGGCTGCAGGGAAAGCAGTAAATCAACCTCTTTTGTGTTGTGTTTGAGACATGTTTGGATGTTTCCAACACTTGGCTGCCAGGTTACCTAACCAGCTAGTGTCTCAGGGTTTAGTGCTAATGACTGAGTCTGATCCTGAATTCCTTGCACACGTAACAGACAACTGTAGCTTTGCCTGAGAAAAGCAGGCAGGCATAAATCCTTTTTTGGGGGGGGGTTTTGCTTTTTTTTTTGCTTTTTTTTGCCTGCAGAACTGGTGTCTATTGGCTTTTGTTATGTTTTTACACATTCTGTACCATTTTCTTTAAAAAACCCTGAACCCTCAAGTAAAAAAACAAAAAAACCAACCAAACAAACAAATCAAAAAACCCCTCACAACAACAACAACAAAAAATTCCACTTTAGGTTAAATAGAGCTAGTGTAATCAAAATAGAGCTAAGCTTTCCTGCTACCCCAGGCCCTAGAGTGAGGCCAACACCAAATCGCTGTTTGCAAGCACAGGCTGCAGAGGGCAATGTCCCTCAGCAAAGCACCATGCTTCCCAAAGAACAGAAAAGGGGACCTTTTGGGTTATCAGGAGAAGGTGTATGTTACTTTTTCCTGTTGTCAGCTGTTAGTGGTGCAAAGAATCAGAGGTCTGGGCTCTTAATGCCAACAGTGAATAACAATGTCCGGAGATCTAAGGAGCACTGGACAAGTATTCTACACTTTTGGTGAAAAACAAACTTCCCACAACATTTCAAACAAAATTAAAAGTTGTTTTGTTATACCACCATTTAACCAATAAAATGAAAACCAGGCAGTTTGCTTTGGTTTTAAATGAAGAGCAGGAAAGTCAGGATATCCTTTCTTTTTGTCCTTAAGTTGCAAAAGCAGAATGCAGAAACAAGTAGGGATAGAGATTCACTTCTTGTTTGGTGAAAAAATGAAAATGTTGACCAAACTCAGTTTTTCCACAAAAATATCAGCCAGCTATATTTGAGAGCAGTGTCCAAGATCAGAAGAATAGAAAGACTGCTTTTGTCATCAGTATCTCTACAGATGCCCAAGGCTGGAGAAGCTCCGTGCAATATTGCCAACCATAAGCCTTCAGAAAATATGAAGCCAGTCTCTCCAAATTATAAGACCAGCTTTTAAACCAAACAATCTTCAGATAGTAATAAATAATATGCAGTCCTTTGGGGTTAAGTTATTCAGTGCTGATCCACCACCTTAAGAGCAAGAAGTTCCGTGTTAAAAATGAAAGCTAAGATTCTCATATACCCACTGGACTGCAGGACTGGGAAGGAAGAAGAAGAGTTAAATGAGAATGAATAAAATAACAGAACAGGAAATGAGGATGCAGACGGATAACAAAGTCCAGTAAGAGAGAAAAGGAAAGGTAGGACCTAAAAGAGACTGCAGTTTGTGTGCTGTGTAACATGGTGTTTTGCCTATATTGCTTTAGGTCACAGAGGTGATAAGAATCTCGTAAAAGTCATTCTGGTCCACTGTAATAGCCAAATCATTATTAAAAAAAAATGTTGGACATTGAGTGTTGAATTCAAATATATACACACAGTACAATTCCATGCTGTCGTTATCTAACTCAAGAAGACACATGAGCATAGTTTGCCTAATTCATGCATTAACACCAGAGTTTATTGGACAAGATACTGTCTAGCTCCATCTGGAGCTCACAACAGTTTCATATAACTACATGATGTTATGACTAACAAGATAGAGTTCTATAAATATCTAATATCTGCTACAAAGATACGTGTGATTACTCTAAGAAAAGCATATGGAATGAAAGGAAAAGACATCATAGGTTTATCATGACCTTTTGTTAATAGCAATAAGAAAATTCTCAAATGGAAAAAAAATAATGAGAAACATCTCCAAGCTAATTCATTTATAATCAGGTATTCAGATATTCCAAAAAATTTGCCTAACTATATTCTCAGATACTAATGCAGTATTTATATCCAAAATAACCAGGTTTTTTGGTATTTAGGATAACATAAATACACTGACTTAAAATTTCCCTTCTCTTCCACTTACTCCTCCTCCCTCAATGCTTTTAACACACACTGAATATTATTTTTTCCATTGAGCTCTCTTCTCAACACTGTTTCCCTCTCTTCTCAGACATAAATGAGGTGCTGGGCAATGTTCTGACGTCAATGTGGTGATTGCCCCAGGGGGGAAAATAGCAGTTTAAAATAGAAATGGAGACACAGACAGACACATTCATATAGACACCTGTGGGTGCCAGTAACACTGATAGACCCAGACTTCTGGGAACCTCTGGCAGACTTCAGATGCCAGGTCGCTCTCTGAGCCCTGTATGACATTGTTCTCCCTGTGTCTTGGCAAGGACTGAGCCACAAAATTCAGGACTAGCATTGGACTTGGAACTTCTCCAAAGATTACCAAGATGCAGTGGGTATGGCTGAGGTCTGCCTCTAACTACAACTGGTATATGTTTGAGGGTTATATCTTGCATATTGTGCATATACTCTTGCATTCATTTATTATAAGACCAGCGCTGTTTACAGATCTCTGGGTAAATGACAATCCAGGGTTTAATTTCTTCAACATCTCTAATGGAAAATCTTCTGATATAAGAGTGATACCATCACCAGCTTCACAGACCATGCTAGCATATCACAGTTAAAAGAAACATAAATGGATAACATCTAAAAAAGAATCTCCAGAGGTATGAGGCAAAAGTCTGAATTAATTTCTCTTCTCCATCTCTGTTTTTATCCCCAACAAACATTAATTAAGACTAGAAAAGGTGCAGGGTAGATAGTTAAAGAAATTTAAAAAAATGTTTTGTAAGCATATGCCAGAAAGTTTGTCTTATTTAGTCTAGCAAAATGGTGTCTGAGAAGGGACATAGTGAGTCTTTCTGAAAGAATCAACATATTAACTATCAGATAATTAGCACAAAACAAATGGGAATGAATTGGCCATGAATACATTTAGAATGGAAATTGAAAGACTTTTTAATCATCTTTCAAGAGAAGTTCTGGCACAGCCTTCTAACAAAGACAGAACTTTTTTTTAAGAGAGTTTGATAATTTTATGCATGAATTTCAAAACAAACAAAAGGACATCATTCTTTGGGCAACAGGGAGAAAATAGTTGGAGCTCTTCACCAAAGGATGTTAAAGATCAAAACCATAAACGAGTTCAAGAGAAGACTAGTAAAATACTTGGAAGAGAAATCCACAGAAGGTTTCTAAACAGATAAAAACCATGAAGCTGAAGAAGACAAAGCACACTGGGAAAACATCATATATGTTTGCTGTGTTTTTACTTTTCTCTCATGGTCTGAAGATGATTTACAACATAGATATATCAGTTTCTGAGAGAACTCTGTACCTAAGAGACTTTCTACAAAAGTCACACCTCTAATTTTAAGCTAATCCTAGTGGAGTTCAAGATCAAACTATGTGCAAGTTATTCTGTACGCTAGGAAAGGAGCAGAAGAAAGACCAAGAGACCTGTAGTAGAGTTATCAGTGTGCAACTGCACAATGTGTTGGAACTTGCGACCCTAATTTCTTTATCATCAGGCCAATGTGTTCTGATGATCTTCAGCTGTCTCCAAGGAAACTTCTTTCTCCAAAACAAATAAAATATTTTATCTTAAACACTCACAGGAATTAGATGTTGCTTGAGAATAAATCAGTCTTTAAGAATTATATGTATAGTGTCCACCTTAGTTAGGAAGCAGGCAGCCTAAAAAGAGGCCTTAAACTTTTTGTGGTCTTCCTCTTGCAAAATTAAAATTTTGGTAATGGGGTGCTACAGGGGTGGCATCTGTGAGGAGACCAGGGCCTGTCCCATGCTGGACACAGCTGATTCCAGCCAGGTCCAACAGACCCACCACAGGACACAGCTGAGCTCATCAGCCTCTGTGAAAACATTTAAGAAAGGGCAAAACATTACCAGGCAGTGAGGAGTGAGGAAAAAAAGTGTGAGAAACAGCTCTGCAAACACCAAGGTCAGAGAAGAAGGAGATTCCCCTGCAGCCCGTGGAGGACCCCATGCTGGAGCATGTGGTTATGCCCTGAAGGAACAGCGTGGAGGGCCCATCCAGGAGCACGTTCCTGGCGGGACCTATGGCCCCTGGAGGATCCGTGCTGTAGCACGGGAAAAGCATCAGGAAGAAGGAGATACAGAGAGGAACTATTATGAGTGCAACACCTATTCTTCATGTCTCCTCCCTGTGCCTCTCAGCGTGGGGTGGAGGTAGAGGAGATGGGAATGGAGGAGTAAAGATAAGCTCAGAAAAAAAAAAGGGAGGGGGAGGTGTTAGTTTAATTTGTCTTTGTTTCTTACTATCCAACTCTATTTTAATTGGCAATAAATTAGAATCATAGAATCATTAAGGTTGGAAAAGACCTTTAAGATCATCAAGTCCAACCATCAACCCAACACCATCATGACTCCTAAACCAGGCCCTAGAGTGCCACGTCTACACTTTTTTTAAACACCTCCAGGGATGATGACGCCACCACCTCTCTGGGCAGCCTGTTCCAATGCTTAACCACTCTTTCAGTAAAGAAATTTTTCCTGATATCCAATCTATACCTCCTCTGATGCAACTTGAGGCCATTTCCTCTTGTCCTATCGCTAGTTTCTTGGGAGAAGAGTCCAACACCTGCTTCACTACAACCTCCTTTCAGGTAGTTGTAGAGAGCCATAACGTCTCCCCTCAGCCTCCTCTTCTCCAGACTAAACAACCCCAGTTCCCTCAGCTGCTCCTCATGAGACTTGTTCTCCAGACCCTTCACCAGCTTCGTTGCCCTTCTCTGGACACGCTCCAG
>WAAD01021147.1:5170-36808 GCA_013389945.1 Fregata magnificens | reverse complement strand
CCCTCAGTACTCTTGGGTGGATCCCATCTGGCCCCATAGACTTGTGAGCATCCAGGTGGCACAGCAGGTCGCTGACTGATTCCTCCTGCACTGTGGGGGGTTTATTCTGCTCTTGGTCCCTGTCTTCCAGGTCAGGGGGCTGAATACCCTGGGGATGACTGGTCTGACTATTAAAGACTGAAGCAAAGAAGGCATTAAGTACCTCAGCCTTTTCCTCATCCTTGGTGACAATGTTCCCTCCCGCATCCAACAGAGGATGGAGGTTCTCCTTGCCTCTCTTTTTGCTGTTAATGTATTTGAAAAAGTGTTTTTTATTATCTTGTACAGCAGTGGCCAGATTGAGCTCTAGCTGGGCTTTTGCCTTCCTGATTTCCTCTCTGCATGACCTAATGAGCTCCCTGTACTCTTCTTGAGCTGCCTGCCCCTTCTTCCAATAGTGGTAAACTCTTAGATTAATTAGATTAATTTTTTAATTTAATTAATTAGATTAATTAATTAGATTAATTTTCCTCAAGTTGAGTCTGCTTTGCCCATGAATGTAATTGGTACATGATCTCCTCTTTATCTTGACCCACAAGCTTTTTCATCATCTTTTCTTCTGACCTGATGAAAAGACCAAGTGAGAGAGCTACTGGGTGGGGGTCTGGCAGCCAGCCAAGTCAACCCACACCACCATCCAAAACAGTTCTTATTAAATATACTGGAAAAATTAATTCCAAACAACTTGAGAGAAAATTTTGGGAAGCATTGGTGATTATTAAATTATAATATTTGGAGAAAGTATTTCTTGAAATTTTTGATTTCTCTTTTTTTTTTTTAGCTACTGCAAACTTCAAAAAAAAGATTTTTTAAAAAACAAGACATACATTTTTAATGTAAAAAGCCTATTTTTAAGGCACTCCAGTTCTTGTAATTTTATTCATATTTTTAATGCTTGACTTCTTTTTTCAGGTTTTTAGGAAGTATTTTTTTTCCATGTAGGATCCAAAAAACCAAGTTCTTGGAGGCAATCTGGGCATCTCACGATAATTAGTTAACACCATGTCATTATTACAGGCAGAAATCTTTGGAGTATACATTTTGAATTTTAAACCCCATATTGACCACCAGCTGCTGCCATCACTGACAGAGGCACTAGACATGCTTTGCAGGAATTTGTGTACCTGACAAAAGAACAAACAGAAGAAAAATATTTTGTAGCTGCTGCACAGAGTCAGAGGACTGTGAAGTAACAGCCTAAAGTAACGTGGAAGACAAAGTGATAGCAGTTAACTTCCCCTGCAATTTTCCTCTTTGCCCTTGTAGTTTAGGTATTAGAAACCACCAGAATAATCTTTCTTCCTCAATACAAGCTACAGAAAGAGAAATCTTTCTAGCCGTTACGGGACCTTGAATTAGCCAGTTTTGTGCCACAGAAATAGCGGAAGACCTTTGAATGCCTAATGCTGTTGATTATTAGAGTATAAACTGTATAACTTTTAAAATAGTGAAGACTTGGATTTGCTCAGTGGATGGATTAATATAAAAGGTTTTGTCAACAAGTGTTTCCCCTGAGTCCTTGCAAAGCCGGTCATTTCTCTCGCTGGGCCTTCTGGGCCTTTAGAAAAAGATGTCTTTTTTTCTGCCCTTTCGGGAGTCTGGCTATGTGTTGTTAGGAGGCTCCCATCTGCCCTCATGCTGGCGACTTGCATCTTCCTCACCCCCTGCCTGCCTCATCCCAAGGTCCAGACACGGCCTTACCCCAGTTCTCCTTGCCCAGTAGCTGGGCATGCAGCAACCTTCCTTTCCTACCGTAGGAGTTTCCTCCCAGTTCAGGGTTTCTCTTCACTAGTGTCCAAGGCAAACTGGCAGCTTTCATCACTGCTGCCCACAAACATCTTTCTAACAGAATGTAACATGCAGCAAACTGAACTGATGAAGTAGTAATACCACCCGTCATACCATCACAGCTTATTTGTTTAAAAAGCCCAAACAGATTAATCTCTTAAGACACTGATTCTTTGTACACACACGCACACAGACGTTTACTTTCAGCTCAGGCAATCACTAAGTAAAAAGTATATCTAATACAAATTTATTCTGTATAAAAAAATCTGCATTTTGGGTGACTCATGCAGCTGAAGTTAAGCATCAGTGCCTAGAACCATCTGTGAGTCTGAAAGGGGTGGCATAGGGCATAATGTGTATGCAGTTGTTCTTGTCTTAACGGGTGCCATTTCAGCACTGGGTACAAAAGCATGAGTTGGCATGAGTAAGTGGCAATTATGGCAATTCCATAAGCATGGAATTGATCCCACCATTTGCAGCTAAGGCTCCTTTTTCTCAATGCAGCTGTCTAGTGACACTTTACTTCACACTGCTTGATAGAGTGAGTTCCATTTTGTAATACCAGGACTCATATAAATGCTGTCCTCCCCAGCTCTACTTCCTTGTATCTCTGATACTAACAGAGATTTTCCTCTTTCTTTGTATGTCATGTTTCTTCACTTCATTGCAGAGTGTGTGTATGAGGACTGTGGATGGACTCTTGGGAAAACAGCTAGTATGCATGGCACAGTAAAATCATAGTTTGCTTGCTGTGACCACAGAGAAGTATGAAAAAAATACGCTTTCCAGAATTAAGTCTACCTCTGTATTTGTCTGTATTTGCTGTTATTATATGGAGCACTAGGGGTTAATGCCAAAGAAAGAATTATCAGCAATTTATGATAAAAGGAAACCAGAGTTTTGGATGATTAGAGGTACAGTTTCAAATTCCTTTGATATTTTATCTTCAATTAGACTTTCTTCTGTTTCAGAAGACGAGAAATTGTATTTAAGATTAATTCAAGAAAACACAATTCACTGTTGTTTTAGCTCAACTACCAGAGGAAATAATAATGCAATCCCTCATTACTTTTAATATATAATTTCCAAACGGGTGAAATCCAGGACTATGCTATTACAGTGAAATGAAGGAATGCACTTATCATCATGGAGAAAGATTTGAATGTGCCAGGCAATACACACACACACACACACACACAGACACACACATGTAAAAGATTATTCTATTAAAATGTTATAACTTTAAAACATTATTTCAAACCAAGATACAATAGATGGACACATTCTGTGATGAGACAGTGTGCTAGAAAGTCATCTTAGCAGCAGCTTTAATATCAGTAAGGATAAAATCTTAAGGATAATTTTCAATAGTACTGTTAGATTTATTTATATTCACCTGATATAAGTCTACTAGATCTTACAGAAATGCCCGAACAAAGTATTTACTAATCCCATAAGGAAATGAGAGATGAATGATTGTGTTTGAAGGTATTCTCATTACCAAGAGGAAACATACCCTGATACACAAAGTACCACAAATGTTCCTAGAGGTGGTCAAGCTAAGATGTTATTCCAGTGTGCCATTTGCTAGTATTTGAATGGATTACGGATTGATGCTTTGCCTGAAAAAAAAAAAAAAAAGGAGTTAAAGTTAATGTGGACAACAAAAGGAATATTAAATCTACTGACATTGTTATTGAAGAGGATGTTCAGGATAATGAAGAGTTCTTTCTTGACATTTCAGTCTGTAGTTGTGTATAAATGCAAACTTATTTTGGCCAAGCATTTAAAGAACATATCTCAAGTTGTTTAGTACAATAAATATTAGTAAGTAGGACGATGACTTTTTCATGATGATCTGATTTTTTTAAATTAGAAATAATGGATTAATAGATCATCTAAAAGGATGGTGCTTATTATAATATATTTATGAATTACAGGAAAAAACAATCATGTATCTTTGTGTTTTTCCTTTAAATTTTTCCAAATTTGTGCTCCTTGATTACCTTCTCAAATGTTTCCCAAACCAATATGTTTGTATTGACTTTAAGAGATTTTTTAATACATCACTTCACTTTTAATTCTCCATTTGTAAGTTTAGTGACAGACTGCTAAGTGTACAATTCAAGCTATTTTCTTTTCCGTTTCACTAACGTACTTGTTAATAGGACATCAGTAGCGTGGCTGAAGCTTAATTTTTTTATACTCTATTATATGCCATAGACAAATTGATTTTGTGACACAAAAGTACTGTTCGACATGCTTGGGTAAAGCCATACAAAACTGTAAATTCTTAGTAACATGGCTACAATGTGTTGTGCCATGCATGTACTGGATATCTCAGTGCTTTCTTAACATTCCCTCAAAATGCTTCGCTTTTGTATTTTGTGGAGTTTGTTATCCCATTTTTTCTTCCCCAGGGCTACAGACAATGAGCTATTCTTATGCACAGCTTATCCTTATTTTTAGCCTATTTAAAGTGTCTTTTGTCTGTTTTAAAGAGGTAGCACTTTCTATATGCGTGCTTGATACATGGTACAACACCAGTTTTATTGGCTCCAATCTTATTTGGTTCATTGCATATAGATGCTGCATTACACATTTTCTGCCCGTTACCAGGATCAATACTTCCATTTCCTTACACGACGTCGTGACAACATTTTCTATTTTCAAAACTGTTGATGAAAGACCTTCCCATGGTGGCCTTTCATACCAGTTGGTCTCAGTCAAAACACTTCCACTATTTTTAGAAGATGACAGATTTCAACCTACCGCATAGCAGACGATTTGGTTAGCTATTTCCTTGCCATGAAAAATCATCATCTGCTATGTGTGTAATAATAGACATTAGATTACGGGCTAATAAACCACACTTCCAGGATAATAAATATTCACTTTCTCTGTGTTATAGCTTCTTGGAGATCTTTGGTGAAGTAATTTGGACAATAGATACAATAAGTCTGTTAAGATTAGCTATCAAGCAATATATACCATAAGGTTACCTACATCCCGACCACCACTCCCAAAATTAAAATAATATGTATACTTCCACATCCACATTCTAGGGCATAAGCTGATAACTTTTTTTATATATAATATAAAGAGTAGAGAATATGCAAACAATTCCAGAGACAAACACAGTACTAAGAAACTGTTATGGCAAAATTGCATTTCTTCCTTCATCTTGGTCGACCCTGAGACCAGGGTGAGAAACACAACATTTCCAAGAGTTTCATCTACTCGTGCAGTCATGAAAATTGTGAGAGCAAAAAAGACCACCTGTGTTTCTGCTGACCTCTACTTTTTCTGGATAACAAATGTCAATATGTAGAACATCTGGGACCCATATTAAAAGACTTACAACACTTCTTTTTGCTTCTTACATTCAGGCGTTTACCACCTTTCCTGAGGCAAACAATAATTTGACGAAGACAAGTTTAGTGTTAGATCAAAGCTGGAGCACTCTTTGACACTAATGTCTCTTTTCAAAGATCTGCATCTGATCTGTGTCCATGGATCAAGCCATCTCATGACAACTATTTTCCTGCTGAAAAATGAAGGGATGACTGATGCATGAGATAAACATCCAGAGAAGATGGGGCCTAGATAATGAGACCCACTCATACAAAAGATACACACTTCAGAAGGAATTGCAAAATTTATTTCTTTATTTCAGACTTCGTAAATAACTTTTTTCATCTATATGATAGTATCTTTTAAGGGCTCTTTTGGGACTCTCCCTAGACAGGACAAAAACTGAATTTCTGTAATCTATTTATATTGTGGCATTAAATTGGAAGCATTCAGATACTGTACTGTTAGGGGCCAGACAGATGAAGTTATTAAACAAATGCAGCAGATAGATGGACCAATAGGAAAACGTTTGACTGTATCTGTGCTGCCACTAATTGGATGTCATCCCAGGAAATGCTTGTGTCAGCCTCTGACAGCAACTTTCAAACTATACAGTGCTCTGGAGCTTTCAGGTTTTAAGAGAACACTATCTAAACCTCAAGGTCAAAAATGCACCACTTATTTCCCAAACTGTTTAATTTTCATTGATTAATTGTTGGAGGAAATCACATAAGCACATTGTAAAATGGCATATTCACACATGCCATATTTTGCATACAGTTTGAACCAGCTGGTGTGTGATTTTTTCCATTAAGATGGCAGTGTTTTAAATCTGCTCCTCTTTCCATCATTTTAAAAAAAAAAAAAAAAAAAAGCTAAAAAAAGCATTATGCCCAATCCCAAAGGAAGATGTGTCAGATCAGTGAAATTATACAGTAAGGTTTATGTGATAGAAATGCTGAGCAGCAAAATTAGTAAAAGATGAAGAGGATTTTTATACCTTTTTGAAAATGTATGGAATTCATGTGTCAGACTGCACCTTGCCTTCTGCCTGAGAAATTCAAGCTGCAGTCTGAGTGTTAATTTTCCTTTCCATTTAGATATGATGTGTCACCCTGAAGTAAAAAATTCTGAAACAAGACTGTGCTACCCTTACCTTTGTAATGATGTGTTCATTTCTGAACAGCAAGATTGTCAGACAACCTTATGCATTCAGCATTACAAATAGAACTGATGACCTCCAACCTCAAGAGCACAGATTTCTACCTGATAAGCCAAAGAAGTAACTTAGGAAGTAAAAAATGAATTTCAGTGACTTACACAGATAGCTTTATTCAGAACCAAATAACATCATAATGTAAAGGATAGACAGAGAAGAGGGAATGTCCAGCTCAAGATAACTAAATTAAAAATAGCAGCTCTCTGGTCCTCATCCAAAACCCACTGGAATCTATTAATCCCTGCTGATACATCAGGAATAGTGTGGCCAGCAGGAGTAGGGAAGTGATTGTGCCCCTGTACTCGGCACTGGTGAGGCCGCACCTCAAATACCGTGTTCAGTTTTGGGCCCCTCAGTACAAGAAGGACATTGAGGTGCTGGAGCGTGTCCAGAGAAGGGCAACGAAGCTGGTGAAGGGTCTGGAGAACAAGTCTCATGAGGAGCAGCTGAGGGAACTGGGGTTGTTTAGTCTGGAGAAGAGGAGGCTGAGGGGAGACGTTATGGCTCTCTACAACTACCTGAAAGGAGGTTGTAGTGAAGCAGGTGTTGAACTCTTCTCCCAAGAAACTAGCGATAGGGCAAGAGGAAATGGCCTCAAGTTGCATCAGAGGAGGTATAGATTGGATATCAGGAAAAATTTCTTTACCGAAAGAGTGGTTAAGCATTGGAACAGGCTGCCCAGAGAGGTGGTGGCGTCATCATCCCTGGAGGTGTTTAAAAAAGATGTAGACGTGGCACTCCAGGGCCTGGTTTAGGAGTCATGATGGTGTTGGGTTGATGGTTGGACTTGAAGATCTTAGAGGTCTTTTCCAACCTTAATGATTCTATGATTCTATGATTCTATACCCTTTTTGCTGTCACAGTCCTCAGACTGTGATCTTGCACAGTCAGAAGACAATACAGTGATATATTTTGTCAGTACTCAAATGAATAACTTCTGTGGAAAACAAGGGTATGAGAGAAAGTGTTTTATAACAAAAGCTAAATTGAGTTGTTCTTTGGTTGGAAAAAATGACATGTAATTCTTCACTTCACTGAGGCTCCCTTAGCTGAGGAATGGAAATGATCTGTGAAGGATGCCAAAAATATTTGTTTGGGTTTTTTTTAAGAACAGCCTGTGGTCGTCCCTACATGGACTGTGAACAAGGCTCATAAGCAAGCAAAGTAGGGACAAACAAATGCTGTGCAGTCTTCTGGCACTTCCCCTCCTCTTATAGTAGTTAGAGGAAGTGCCTTATAACCAAACACATCTGGGTCCCAAGAGAATATCAGTTCAATATTCAGTTTTTCAGGAAATAACGGTTTAATATTCTGTTTTTCTTCTGGGGTTAACTGGAAGAAAAGCTTTCTTTTTCTTTGTTCCCTTCCTCGGCCTTCAATCCTTAATCATGCATGCACCTTTTCTTTTCTTGGACAAGCTGCTCTTCAAAACCTGCAGACACTTCAAAGCAGCTGGGAACTTTAGTTGATGCAGGGCCCAGGCATCTATTTAGGCAGACTGCATAGTGACTCATAGATTAATTCAGGAGACCTAGTTTTAATCCCCAGCTTTCTAGAGAAGTTTTGACAACATATTTCTGTGTGCCTCAGTTTCCACAGCTATCAAATGAAAATAACCAGTGCTGACTGTGTAGGTGCATAATGCAAATGAATTAGAATGTGAAAGCCTTTATACTGCCAGGTATCTAAAGTGAAGCTTTGTACAGTGACATGGGCACAGAATTCCTTTTTCATACACTGTAATGTCCAATACTAGGTCAGGCTGGTGCTGAGAAAATTATTTCTGTGTTCTTGGACATGAACGTATAATTAAGGACAGAGCAATAAAAATACACCAAAGTGGAACATAAAAGTCTGCGTTAAAAATCAAGCCAAACATTTCTATTTATATCCAGAGCATCTTTAAAAAAACTGTAAAATAGAAAGCCAAGTCTTATGATTTTACATAAAAATTGTGGTAATCACTAGCAACCTGGACAGGAAGATGGGGAGTAAATCAGTTTGTCAGCCAGGCAGCCTTTAGTGAGTTTTCCTGAGGCCAAGGATGCATATGGCTTAGAGAAATCCATTTTGTTCATGACCAGGCCTGCTGAAGCAGAACTGCAGTCCAAGTATCAACAAGGTCATCAAAGGTTATTTGTCACTCTTCTTTAACGAGCTGTTCAGACTTTTCAGTATTCATATGCGACATCAGTACAGATGCAGGTCTTCCAGATCACAGTTTGATATAAATGATAGTCTTACCTGAGCTGAAATGCCTTGGCCATCTGTACACCTTTCTCACGTTCATTCCTTCTTCCCTGGAATGGATACAACTGGCATATGCTTATGCATCTCTTCACCAGCTACATCTTTTCAGGGGAGAAATACTGTTATTCCACATCTCATCACTGTACATGGAAGTCATTTTCAATTCTCTCTTCAACCTGAAATCCATCCTCTAAAATACACAAGTACAGCTATAATTAAAGTATCTTTTAAAATCTCAATGTTTGATCTTAAATTGTTAAGAAAACAAATTAGTGACATAAACTTCAGAATGATGCTTGTATATACACAGATGAGCAGATTCCTGATAACTAATATGTTTAGTTATGTTTAACTGTGCTTCAGATTGAAAAGCTGCCATTTAAAAGTTAAGAAATGCCAAAATTAAAGTTGCACAGACGTCAGTTCTCCTCCTAGTATATTTGCATATAATAAAATAGTTAACTACATAATTGTGTGCTTTTCTTTTTCCCCTTTGGCCTTTATCTCACCCCAGAAACAGCTGAACATTTCCTTTTATCTTCTTCAGTCTATGTGTGACTCCAGGCATTATTTTTTATTTACTGTCCACTCAATGTACGAAGGCATACTGAGATTAAACTAAAAGCGGTAACTCTTTTATTGCCAAGGCACTGTCAAGGCAAATACTCTGTTTTTTTCAGAGTAATTCAAATTCTATGTAACTTTTTTTTTAATAGATTCTCTATTAACCTTAGCTACAGCCTTGAATATTCAGTACTTCTGCAAATAATAACCCGAGTGTTTCAAGTTGAAATAACTAACAATGAAGATCTATCTTCACAAAACCAACTCAAAGAGCTACATTCACAAAAAGATTAAGGTGCCCAGTTGTCATTCCAGGCACTTACATCCACCATTTGAAAGCAACCAGCACAAATCGCTGCTCAGCTACTGCTTAGTTCTGTTGTGCTCACATCAAAGCATGTAACTTCACAGTCAAATTGCTCAAAGCTTCTTTTAGACTTCCAAACTGACATGGAGATAGTAGTCCTTTTCGATGCAAGATGGATCTTCCTTAAAAAAAAAATCATTATTATTCAGCAAGATCATCTACAAGAGAAAAATCAGCCACCTGACTGGTGGCAGAACTTGAAAACAGAGTTCCCAATCGCTTCTGAGAATCTCTAACAAAACACTAAAACCATATAGCTCTCAAGGAAAAGAAACAGAGAAGGAAAAAAATAAGTGACAAAAAGTAAATAAAAATTGTATCGATTCTTTTCTTTATTTCATATTTTTACGTAAAAAGAGTTGCATTAACAAAGAACTAGAGTTAATAATGTGTTTAATAACTTCTGTGTCACTTAAATATCTTTTTCCTCTACTGTATGTTGTTTCCTTTTCTTTTTCCCTTCTCCTGACCATACCAGTTCTTTGTTTTGACAAAGTAAATGCAAACATAGGGAACAACTGTCTATACTGTAAGTCCATAGGATATGCACATACAAGAAAAAATAATTTATACTAAATTTTTCCTAAATCAAACTTTAATGCAAAATATGAGTAGTCCTGCTCTTGGAACAAAAATAAAAAAACTTGAGATAACCCATAAAGCACACAAATTGGCTTCCAAAGTCAAAGCAGGACAGACTCTGAAGGTATTCTCACATTCTGTGTTAGGCATCTGGCTTAAGAGGCCCAGCACCTCTAGCTTTGTGTATAGCTGGTGGAGAATGTGATGAACAGAGTCTTCCAGAAGACACATCTGAGTACCTTAGGCTCCCGCTCTGGATCATCTAACTGATAGTCTCTTTTATTCCGAGGATAAAGGAAGTCTAAGAATATGAACCTCCCAACATAAACACCTTAATTTCATGCAAAAAATTAGATATATTCTCCTTCCTCACCTCCAACTGATGAGGCAGAGAGGACTGTCAGAGAGGTGGAACCTCACACGGGGCAAGTGATATGAACTGAGCAAAACAGGCAGTGTTGTACTAACGACCATTTCCAGATTTACAACTGAAGAAGTTTTCCCATGATGTAAATAGCAAGAACTTCTTTTTTTTTTTTTTTTGGCAAAGAAATAACCTCCTTCTGTACATGCAGTTTTCTCCTCAATGAAAGTATATTTTCCATTCCACTTAAAACCTACAATCAGTGCCCAGTCTTTAACAGACTGAATCTGTCAGGGAGAATGATTTCTAAAACTAAGCAAATGGATTTAGTGCCATTTACTTAAAATCAAACAAAGTGATGCAAAGCCTAACCACAGCTGAAAATCCTCAGAAAGCAGTAGAAACAGGAGAAGGGATGAGCTAGGACTCTGGGTAAAAAAGTGGCTAGATGGCCGAGCCCAGAGAGTGGTGGTGAATGGTGTTAAATCCAGTTGGCGGCCGGTCACAAGTGGTGTTCCCCAGGGCTCAGTTCTGGGGCCGGTCTTGTTTAACATCTTCATCAATGACCTGGATGAGGGGATTGAGGGCACCCTCAGCAAGTTTGCAGATGACACCAAGCTGGGCGGGAGTATCGGTCTGCTCGATGGAAGGAAGGGTCTGCAGAGGGATCTGGATAGGCTGGATCAATTGGCCGGGCCCAATTGTATGAGGTTTAACAAGGCCAAGTGCCGGGTCCTGCACGTGGGTCACAACAACCCTGTGCAATGCTACAGGCTTGGGGAAGAGTGGCTGGAAAGCTGCCCAGTGGAAAAGGACCTGGGGGTGCTGGTTGACAGCTGGCTGAACATGAGCCAGCAGTGTGCCCAGGTGGCCAAGAAGGCCAATGGCATCCTGGCTTGTATCAGGAATAGTGTGGCCAGCAGGAGTAGGGAAGTGATTGTGCCCCTGTACTCGGCACTGGTGAGGCCGCACCTCAAACACCGTGTTCAGTTTTGGGCCCCTCAGTACAAGAAGGACATTGAGGTGCTGGAGCGTGTCCAGAGAAGGGCAACGAAGCTGGTGAAGGATCTAGAGAACAAGTCTTATGAGGAACTGCTGAGGGAACTGGGGTTGTTTAGTCTGGAGAAGAGGAGGCTGAGGGGAGACCTTATGGCTCTCTACAACTACCTGAAAGGAGGTTGTAGTGAAGCAGGTGTTGGACTCTTCTCCCAAGAAACTAGCGATAGGGCAAGAGGAAATGGCCTCAAGTTGTGTCAGGGGAGGTATAGATTGGATATCAGGAAAAATTTCTTTACTGAAAGAGTGGTTGAACATTGGAACAGGCTTCCCAGAGAGGTGGTGGAGTCACCATCCCTGGAGGTGTTTAAAAAAGGTGTAGACGTGGCACTCCAGGGCCTGGTTTAGGAGTCATGATGGTGTTGGATTGATGGTTGGACTTGATGATCTTAGAGGTCTTTTCCAACCTTAATGATTCTATGATTCTATGATTCTAGGATAAGATGGGATTGTAGAAAAATTGGTCTCTGTATTGGTTTTTGTATACTGTACATGAGTATTTAAGGCTGTTATCTCAGTAAGCAACATATTAACTTTTGAAATATTTCTTGATTGTTCTTCCTTTAGTACTAGAGTTATCCAAATGATCATACACATTCATAGAATCATAGAATCATAGAGTATTTTGGGTTGAAAGGGACCTTTAAAGGTCATCTAGTCCAACCCCCCTGCAATAAGCAGGGACATCTTTCCCTAGACCAGGTTGCTCAGAGCCCCATCCAACCTGACCTTGAATGTTCCCAGGGACAGGGCATCTACCACTTCTCTGGGCAACCTGTTCCAGTGTTTCACCACCCCCATCGTAAAAAATGTCTTCCTTATATCAGGTCTAAATCTACCCTCTCTCAGTTTAAAATGATTACCCCTTGTCCTATTGCAACAGGCCCTACTAAGAAGTCTGTCCCTATCTTTCTTATAAGTCCCCTTTAATTATTGAAAGGCCACAATAAGGTTTCCCCGCAGCCTTCTCTTCTCCAGGCTGAACAACCCTAGCCCCACCTAATAGGAGAGGTGGTTCATCCCTCTGATCATTTTCGTGGCCCTGAGGACTCCAGAGCTGGAGGCAGTACTCCAGGTGAGGTCTCACCAGAGCGGAGAAGAGGGACAGAATCACCTCCCTCGACCTGCTGGTCATGCCTCTTTGGATGCAGCCCAGGATATGGTTGGCTTTCTGGGCTGCGAGTGCACATTGCCAGCTCATGTCCAGCTTTTCATCCACCAGTACCCCCAAGTCCTGCTCCGCAGGGCTGCTCTCAATACCTTCATCCCCCAGCCTGTATTGATATTGGGGATTGCCCCGACCCAGGCGCAGGACTTTGCACTTGGCATTGTTGAACCTCATGAGGTTCACATGGGCCCACTTCTCCAGCTTGTCCAGGTCCCTCTGGATGGCATCCCATCCCTCAGGCGTGTCAACTGCACCACTCAGCTTGGTGTCATCTGCAAACTTGCTGAGGGTGCACTCAGTCCCGCTGTCTATGTCATTGATGAAAATATTAATCAGTACCGGTCCCAATACGGACCCCTGACGGATACCACTTGTCACTGATCTCCATCTGGACATTGAGCCATTGACCACTACCCTCTGGATGCAACCATCCAGCCAATTCCTCATCCACCGAACAGTCTGCCCATCAAATCCATATCTCTCCAATTTACAGAGAAGGATGTTGTGGGGGACTGTGTCAAAGGCTTTACAGAAGTCCAGATGGACGACATCTGTTGCTTTTCCCTTGTCCACTGATGCAGTCACTCCATCATAGAAAGCCACTAGGTTGGTCAGGCAGGACTTGCCCTTGGTGAAGCCATGCTGGCTGTTTCAAATCACATTAACCCACTTGCCACAGCAACCATGAACTAAAATTCAGTGACATCTTGAAAAAAAATTATTGACAATCAAATTACTGGAGAAAATACACTGATGTCAATGAAAGCGAATATTTATTCATATGCAGTAGAATTTATTTAGTTTCCGTTGAAGATGGAAAGTTTATGAACCTGTATTTTTATGAAAATTAAAATTGGCAACTGAATATCTTAGAGGACTAGAGGAGTCTGATTCTCCAGTATAATTCTTTACACTTGATCAGTGAGTAACTCTTACATCTGTTCCTAATGCGTATAACATGAAACCACATTAGATTGTTTTTAGTTAGGTCAGCCGAGGCCAAACATGTCTCTCTCTTGAGATAAATAACGTCACTAAACCTACTAGCTAGCTGTACAAAACTCAGTGCCTCAAAGCCCTGAGTTAGGCCCCTAATCTGCCTCTAGGAGCAGAGTTAGTTGCCCAAAACAGTTTCATGGAAGCCAGGCTGCTGAATGGAACATTCTCAAGCAGAGGTTTAAGAACCACCATTCAAAGTGAATTAAGCAGCGATCTCTGGCTTAAAGAAGGCAACTCCTTCCACTTTCAATTCACAGCTATGAAAACTCTCACTAAGCCACACACTGTGTGTTGTAAAATATGCCAGCAGCTCTTGAAGGTGTTCCTTTTTAATTCAGCAGTGTTTTGCTGGCATATGGGATGAAATCTTTTTTCTGTTCTCTGAGAATTTAGCCTGTACCTCCCAGCCCTCTGATAAGTACTCCAGTGGCTCTCTGTAGAGTATTTCTTGGTATAGCTCCATCACATTTGTCCTTTCTGTTCAGGCATTCCACTTTGCACATGTAGTTGAAGATTCAGCCTGTTAAGGAGGAAGGAGAAGAGAGTGCCCAGGAGCTAAGGCACTCACTATCCACTCACACCATGTTTTAATGAACTAATCAGTGTGCTCGTAGCAAATTTTCCTAAGCAGATCTGTTGTGGTTTAACCCCAGCTGACAACTATGCACCACACAGCCGCTCACTCACTCCCTGCCCCGCCCCGGTTGGATGGGGGAGAGAATTGGAAGAGTAAAAGTGAGAACATTTATGGGTTGAGATAAGAACAGTTTAATAACTGAAATAAAATATATTAATATTAATATAGTGTAATATAGTAATAATGTTATTAATAATAATTAATAATAAAAAAATTTTAATGAAAAGGAAAATAACAAAAAGAGAGAGAAATAAAACTCAGGGAAAACAAGTGATGCAACCGCTCACCACCCTTCTGACCGATGCCGAGCCAGTCCCTGAGCAGTGATCGCTGCCCCCGGCCAACTCTCCCCAGTTTATACAGTGAGCATGACGTCATATGGTATGGAATATCCCTTTGGCCAGTTTGGGTCAGCTGTCCTGGCTATACTCCCTCTCTGCTTCTTGTGCAGCTCCTCGCTGGCATAGCATGGGAAGCTGAAAAGTCCTTCACTTAGAATAAACACTGCTTAGCAATAACTAAAACATGAGTGTGTTATCAATATTATTCTCATGCTAAATCCAAAACACAGCACTATACCAGCTACTAGGAAGAAAATTAACCGTATCCCAGCCAAAACCAGGACAAGATCCCAAAATGAAACAGTCAGCAAAATGTCAAATTTGTAACTCTATAGGCCTCAAGTAAAAACAAGGCATCTAATGAGCAGCACAGCCTGGGTGTGGGCAATCCTTGGAGCGTCCACAAGCAGACCTTTAAGTATCTAGATGAGTATCAAGAAGCTTTTTTATTCCTAGAAAATGGAGGGAGCTGCAAGGTTAGGCAGCAAGAAACTGAACTGGAGCTTGGACTTTGATGCAACTTTAAGTGCCAAAGTATTTTTGTGGGGCCAACTCAGAGCATTCAGCTATGCTGAGTTTACACTTGTCACAGCTGAGAGGAAAAGGTAGCTTCCAAACGAACTTTATACCTCCCTTGTTCCTGGGAGCAGTAAGGTGCCAAACCACCCACTGGCACAAATAAATCAAAAAATCAAAAGCTGACAGGTGGAATTATGGGTAAAATACATGCAAATAAGGCTGAGCAGAGCTGGCTTTTCTTCTTTCCCCCAGTAAGAAAAGCAGACTACTCTATCCTCAAGGCTTTCTGGCCAAGAATCATACAAAAGATAGTCAAGTAAATGTCTGCAATAGTTTACTATTAACTGGACTAGACTCTGCAAATCTTGCTTCTGTGGATGAATAACTCTTCACAGTAGTCACTGAGTTTTTTGTTCAGTTGTTTTGTGTTTTGTGGTTGATTGTTTTTTTCTCCTATCGAAACTGGTAAGCCTGCTTTCCTCAATAAGTTTTTATTAATGTGAATAAAGACTGTGTAATCAAGCCAAAAGCCATATTTCAGCTACTCAGAAATACAGGCTTGTATTTTTCCCTTGTTCAAGCCTTTTATGTTGGGAATGAGCTTAATCTCATTCCAGCCCCCAGCCATAGGCTAAGAGTTCACAGAAGAAATCAGCCTCAAAAATGTCAAACACAATGTAAATGTAAGGAAGCACATTCGCTAAGAGCCATTCCTGTGGGTCCAGATCTCACGCACTCTGCATCTACTAGTTCAAGAATCTGACCCAGAAGGGACAACTTAATATCCCAAAACAGTTTCTTCTGGATTTTAGCCATCTGGTAATATAGAAAATACTTCTTAGCATGCCCAGATTTTTAAGGTGTTTGACTCTTTATTTATGAAAGGATGCACAGTGGATACAATACTATCATTTAGCTCAAAAGAAGTTAATGATTTTCCAGGTTAACTCTCAAACAGTGGTGAATAAATTAAAAAAAAAAACAAGTAAGAAACAACTATGGCAGTTTGAGAAGTAGGAGCCCTTAGTTCTTACAGAGACACAGTATCAAGCTGTGCTTTCTTCTGCTTTTTTTAAAGAAATCCAGCCTTGCCTACAGAGCTTCATGTCTACTCCAACAGCATTTTCAAATACAGGAGTTATGCAGCAGGCAAATCAAAGATGTTTTCACCTTTCCTTGCTCAAGGGATCATACTGAATCCTCTTAGAAAAATAAAACACTTCCTGGAGAAACATCTCCAGCTTTCTAGATGGAACAAGATTTCATTTCTCTAGTTCACTAGTTTTAGTTAACTATCTAATAAATTGCTCTAATGATCTCTTCATTCACCTGTTTATATTTTCTCTGGATTTTTTTTTCAAATGTAAACTATTCCTCTCCATCATACAGAAACACTTTACCAATGCACGTTATGTCCAGATATTCTCCATGTTATGCAAGACATTATCGTGACACAAGAGAGAGGGAGGATATGTTCCTTGCAAAAAAAAATCAAAATTATATCTTTTTTCACCTTCCACATGGTAAACAAAGATTCCTCTTTACTCTCCCTTTCTGTAGCACCACTGATAGATTATAGCTGAGTTGGAAACCATAGGAGTGATATGAGCTAGCTGTTTTTACTATCATCTGGATTTCGGTTTTGGTTTTTGTTTGGGTTTTTTAATGTATATGCCTGGATGTTTGTTATTAACTTCATCAACCAAAAGACAGGTATTTGAATTATCTGAATGCAGTCAACTTAGTTTTCAGTACATCCTCATATTGGTGATATATTAATCGTGAATTCAGGCTATAAGGTCTTATAACAGAGGCACAGACACTTTGGGTTTCTTTCTTTCTCTTTCTCTAGAAAGAGAACTTGAGATCATGATGGCATGCCTGAATATAAAAATCAAATACTGGAAACTATCCAAATTATACAATAACTTTACCTAAGCAAAAGAAAGAAATTTTCTGAAGCAAGGAGTGAGCTGCTTCAGCCAGAATTCAGCACTTCATTCCTTGCTTGGCTGGAACTGTAACTTTCTGGTCACACCAGTATTTTTAAAATTCTTAGAGCTAGCATATACCATTATAAAGAAAAATCAGAAGAGATAAAAACTGTCAAAAATCTGGGGTTTGGGTAAGATTTAGAAACAGAAGTTTGTTTTTCTAATTCCTTTTAAAGAAGGCCAGCCACATGGAAGACTATTTTTCTCCCTGCTTTTCATATGTCAGTAAAATTGTAATTAGCAAATCATGTTACTTTATTACCAGGCCAAAATGGATTTCTTTTTGAAAGGGTGCATTTTCTTTAAGGGAGCCTTGCTTTAGAATAGTGGATTGATTTAAGTTGTGGTGCAATGTCATTATTGGTTAATTTCCTTCAACAGCTTTCAAGACTATGGGAATCTAAAATAACACCAGAAAATTAAACCCATACATCCTAAAATGCGGTGCATTTCTGTACTCACGAAATTTTCCTGTGTTCTTTAGTGCATTCTGTATGTCAATTAACTTCTTGTTGCTTTGAAATGTGTGTGCTATTTTTGATAAATACCACAGTTTTATAGTAGCTTGTCAACAATAATTGCCAAAAATTGGGAGACAATACTAATGTGCCTCCATTCCTCTTTAGCACCAAAATAAACAAAAATAGCAGGACCAACTGAGTAGATGAAAACCTAGAAAACCTTCTGAAAGCAATGGGAGGCAGCAGGATTCCAGAATGCAGTTGGTTTCAGCCAAGAATATCGTTCCTTTTTTTGCAGAAAGGAATCCGGTAACAACTCAAAGTACAATGAAACAAACTGGGAAATGGTGCAACAGACCTCCCATGTGGATCACAACACATGGCCTAAATGGAAAATGACAACTGTGACCATATTCAGAACAACCAACATGAAAGGGAAAGAACTGCATCCACTAAGTGACATCCTCTCCATAATGAATTTGGCCACCTCTAAAATGAGCTATCATCCTTGTTAATTTGAAAAATAGAGCAGGAATTTAAACATAGAAACATTTTTTATGACTAGCAGTTTCTAGATTTTTTCACTGTGTATATTCAACAAAATTTGAGCATATTCCCTGAATACGCTTCCTGCAATAAAGCTCTAGGAGCAGCTCCGGCTTCTTGTTTAATAATGTTTTAATACAGACACCAATGAGAGGCTATTAGGGGCCACCAGACACACCAGTGCTTGGCTTTAGTTAAAAAAATATGTCCTACCACTGTACATGAGAAGGACAACCTGACACAGTGAATAAAATACTTGCATCTCACTACTGAGATCAAGGTTCAAGGCTGTGAATGACCTTCATAAAAAGGATTTAACTCAGCCTCTTCATCTGCCATGAAAAGGAATATATCACCATGCAGAACCAACATGACAACTTAAATTGAAACAAGACATGAGCCTATGAAGAAATGAATAATGAACTAGTTCTCAACAGCTTCAGAGGCTGTTACTTTCAGGTAGAAGATGAGGTCAGTGTTAGGTCAGCGTTCTTCTGAACTTCATCTGTCACAGCTTTGGCGGTATTTAACTGGTATCAATTTAACAATCTTTAAAAGCAGAAATATTCACAATACACAATTAAAAATAATGAGATCCACCTGAATACATATTTACAATGCACAAAAGACCAGAACATCTCTGACAGGGCATTTATCAGGTAAATAATACATGTTTTATTTACAAATATTTACCTATTATACCAGAAGACTTATTAATAGCCTTTCCAGTCCCCTGTGCATGATATGCTTTTAAAAATAGGAGTTGATAATTCATTTACCTGAAGGACCAGACTACATTGAGAAGATAAGTAATTTTATATCTTCTTATAATATTTTCTAACAGGAGAATAGTTATTAAAATGACAAGTGAATAATGTTATAACAATGATGGAAACCTAAAGGAGATAAGATGAGCCAAAGCTACACTCCTGTGCTAGATCTCACCCAATTTCCATCCAAGTGAGAATGCTCTAGGCTGGAACAACTTACCTACATGCACTGTACAAGATCTTATGGGACTTCAGAACACTTCAGAGATTTCTATGTGGTGCAGGATGAGAATTGTTTGGGCACACTACCAAACCCACAAGTAGTAGCAACTCCCTGGCAGGACCCTCCCAGTACTCCCCTTGAACCATACATATATACCACATGACACCACCCCACCAGCCAGTATTAAAATACACCTCATAAATGAATGAAACTGTTTCCCTGTAAGTTATGGGACAAGTTAAGGGTCATGAGTCAAAAGTTAAATATTGGGTGCTAGAATTCCTCAAACTGCTCTTACAGAGCTTAGGGGCCACATGGGGCACAATATCATGCTGATGGATTTGGACCACCTAAAAACTTCTTTTTTTTTTTTTTTTTTTTTTTGTCTTTGGGTCTAGGGTAATTTGATGAGTTCCTAGAGATCCTTTAGTTATCTGTCCTAGTGTGCATTACAGCATAGATATTTTTCCATGGAGAGAGCCTACATATGTGTTTCGGAATCCAGGCATGTGCTAGTACAAAGGGGTATGGCACAGAACAGAGCAAGTTGGGAGGTTCAAAGCAGATCTGTTCAAGGGCAGGAGGCATGGGACATAAGACCTTTTCCCACGTCAGCAGGTCAAAGGACACAACACACTTTACTCGCTTTATTCCTGTTGACTTGACTTTGTGACAGTTTATGACAGAACACTTTGTTGTCCTCTGCCCTACAGTCTTCAGACAAGTCCTCAGATAAAAGGAATCCCTACAGTCAGTGCTCTGTTGTCAGACAGATGCCACAAAAAGCTCCCCATGATAACTCTGAAAATCACAGGGGAATGAAGCCTAACCTAGCTTTCCTGTGAAGGAAAAGCTCCACAAGAGGTAGGCAATGTCAAGAGAAGTCGCTTTCAGGAATTCAAGCAGTTTGCGTAGATAGAAAAGTATAGTCTATGCTATACAAAGCAGCTCAAAACGCAAAAAAATGCACCCAAACACTCCTTAGGTTTGTGTTTGGCTTTCCCCAAAGTATTAGCCTCACAGACCTTGCATTAGGCTTTTCCAGATTGTGCTGGTTTTGGCTGGGATAAAGTTAATTTTGTTCATAGTAGCTAGTATGGGGCTATGGTTTGGATTTGTGCTAAAAACAGTGTTGATGATAATGCAGACATGTTTTAGTTGTTGCTAAGTAGTGCTTACACTAGTCAAGGACTTTTTCAGCTTCCCATGCTCTGCCAGGTGCACAAGAAGCTGGGAGGGGACGCGGCTGGGGCAGCTGGCCCCGGCTGACCAAAGGGATATTCCATACCATATGGCATCATGCTCAGTAGGTAAAGCTGGGGGAAGAAGAAGGAAGGGGGGGACGTTTGGAGTGATGGCCTTTTGTCTTCCCAAGTAACCGTTACGCATGATGGAGCCCTGCTTTCCTGGAGATGGCTGAACAACTGCCTGCCGATGGGAAGTAGTGAAGGAATTCCTTGTTTTGCTTTGGTTGCGCGCGCGGCTTTTGCTTTACTTACTAAACTGTCTTTATCTCAACCCACAAGTTTTCTCACTTTTACTCTTCCGATTCTCTCCCCCATCCCACCGGTGGGGGGAGTGCGCGAGTGGCTGTGTGGTGCTTAGTTGCTGGCTGGGGTTAAACCACAACACAGATATCTCAGATGGAGACCTTTTCTGTACTTGGCTCTGGAGATGATACAAGAAAGATTTTGTATCATACAAGATACAAGAAAGTCTTCTTCTCTTTCAGACCAATCATCAACATAGCAATTTTAAAAAGGAATGAAACTGAAGGAGGCTGTGAATCTTCCCAGAGAACCATCTTTATGCTGTTAGTTCATCCTCATCTGCAACAGCTTTGGCTTTAAGACGATTCATATATTTCCACAGGCAGCCATGTGAGAGTTGATATAACCCTGCAAAGAAGTGGGAAAGCTATTTGCAGTAGTGGAAGTTCTTAAATGGCTCTGCCTGGGCCTATGTGCGATATAGCTGACACAACCCCTGCCTTGCAATAGCAATATTGGAGAGATACTTTCTCAGTGTGCAACCAGTGGCAAGCATGGCCTCCTTTGCCTCAGCCAAGGCAGCAGAGGAAGTGCTGGCAAGCTCCTGCCCCAGAATAGTCCAAGTTATGTGACAATGCCAATCTAATTGCCTGCCCTTTCTAAACAGCTTTTGCCCAAGATGCATCTTAAAACTAAGCTGGATGAAG
Organism: Fregata magnificens; assembly: GCA_013389945.1. NCBI lineage: Eukaryota > Metazoa > Chordata > Aves > Suliformes > Fregatidae > Fregata > Fregata magnificens. The sequence goes on along the minus strand of WAAD01021147.1, from coordinate 15,370 downwards.
GCAGGTCATCCTGTGGTAGAGACCTCAGTGAGACTGATCTTGATATTGGAAGAGAACAATAGGACAAGAAGTTAATAAAGATCTTTTGGAATAACTGTGTTATCCTAGAGTTGCTAAGACTGTCTCTTTTACTGTGGGCTCACTCACCAGTATCTCAGGGCTGTGCTCCATCTTGCCCTGCACTGCCACTTAGGGATGAGTAAAAGCTGATCTCTGCACTGTACAAATAAAACCCAATCTTGTTACGTTTTTCTCTGTACCTGTAGAGGAAACCTGTCACCTGTTGAAAAGTAATGCCACTTGCTGTTTGGGTGCTGACCTCTGTTGGTGGGTGGGACTGCCAGGACTTGAACTGGTGGCAATGGTTCACAGCAAAAGCCCGGTGTCTTATGCCTGGTGCCGCAGGCAGAAGCAGAAATGAGGAGGATATGCTGCCCTTCACATCATTGCTTGTGGGAGACTCCATGAATGGCGGAAGCCCTGTCACTTCTCTTCTATTGCTCAACTAGTTGAACTGCATGGTTCCCATGGAAACATAAACCTGGGTGCAGTTTTCAGGGTATTTTATGTCTGGGAAAGCCACAAACAGGCATTACAGGCCTGTACTGACTGTAGAATCTAGGATTTTGCTCCTTTTGTCCCATAAATCCTTTCAACAGTATCCTTGCAGGAGTTACCCGGAATTCAGGAGGACACAATACCGCTAGGAAGGAAAGGAAAAAGAGAGAGGAGAGAAAGGGAGGAAAGAAGGAAACAAGGAAGGGAGCAAGGAAGAACAGACTCCAGCCTATGCCAGAAGGACACATCTGTCTGCTCTCAAGGGGCTGGCCGTGAGAAACAACATGGGCACAACCACTGGGGTGCATTGGTCTGATAACTGAGGCCACTCTCTTGACATCGACTGCTGTAAATCTGTCAGTGTAGATAGATCCACTAATGGCAAACAGGCCAGAGGAATGGGTTCGCTTGCCAGAGGCCCCTGGCCGGTGATGCAACCTAGGTGGGCTGCAGAGCATCCCAGCATTGCCAACACACAAGTCAGTGGTTTAAAACATTCTGATTTCTTTAAGCTCTCGCTTCCAAACCGCAGAGCCTAAGAGGGCATTTTTTTCCTAGCTAGCTATTTATTAAGAAAAAAGAAGCTTATAGTGATGTTGAAGAGTCACATTTATTCTCCCCTCCAAAACACCTGGAGTTACTTGCCTCAGAAGTTTCATACCTTAAAAGGCAAACAAAACCAAACATTTAGGCGAGACCAAACTTGGAAAATTTTACCCCCAAAGAAGGATTGTTCTGAAATTCATCTGCACATAAAACCAGGAGATTCTAAAGAAAGCCTCAAAATAACCTGTAATTATAGTTTGCACTATCTCTCAAGGAATAATATGCCTTATTATTAATGAAGCAGCAAATAATGTGGCACCCAGTAGATGGAGAAAACCTTTTGTAGTTATGTGTAATTATATATAATTTTTGGCCATGACTTCAGAGTAATTCTGAAACTGAGCGGAATTTTTGGTCCAGCTATTTGTCCTTGCATGATTTTAAATTGCAATACTCCATTTAAGAAGTCAAATAACTTACTGTGTTGTGCAGTTTAAATTAAAATTTAATATATGTCTTAAAATTATAAAAGTAATTTTGCTAGTGTTCTTTGCATTACTTTTTTTTGCAAAGCAGAAAGATTAGAGCTGCTGCTAATAACTAATATGCTGTAACTTATATCTAGCTGTAATTCGTTATCAATGTACACTTCTGAAAACGTGAAATGAAAAAAAGAAAGTATAATCCTTGAAATTCTTTTGAAGACAATTGGACAATTTTGTTAATCTGTACCGTAAAACACAATATTATACTTGAAGTCAATGCTGGAAGAAAAGGAAGATTTCTGCTTCATAAAAATACATTTTCTATTGTTTTTCTTTTGTATTTTTGCTAATTTTCATTTGGTTTCAACTCATGCCGGTACCAAGTACTTCCTTTGCCCTTTCCTGAATGCAGGAAGATAATAGAGGATGACACAGCCTCATCAAAACAGAAAAAAATTCCAAGTAAGAGGATAAACACCATTCCTGTCTGTGCCTGGTCTCTTCCTTCTTCCTGCTGGAAGGAGCAGACAGTTCCTTCACTCTTGGGATGTCCTGGGGCTTGCAAACTGATGCAAATATGTTGATAACTTTCAGAGCCAATTTATTGCATAGGTAGAAGTAGCAGCTGCCTAGGATGGTAACTTGTTTTGCATAGGCATGCTTTCTGATCTTCCTATGCCCAGAGATATAGAATTAGCCCAAATAACATTAGTGCTATGGAGGAGTGTGGAGCAGGGCAGAGGGAGGCGGCAGAAAGATGTAAAGGACAACTAAGTCTCTGCTACAGGTAATGAACCTTTTCTGCAACACTACCCCAGATATAACCAAAGACAGCAGAGGGAGAAGAAAGCCCTGGATCTTGGACCACCACATCCTAACCCCTTTGGAGTAGGCTATTAGCCTTAGCCACTTTCCTCTTCTTCTCCTCCCTTTCCCTTTCCCTCAGCATGCCAAGAGGTGTAAGAGATTAAATAGGGACTTTTGGCAGGAATAAGAAGAGGTGATGCATTCTCATGGTGGGTGAATAAAGGCCTGTGGAAGTGGGGGTGGACCAGAGGGAGGAAAAGGGACAGAGATTTTGAGGAAGAAGGTGAGAGGAATAGGAGTGTGGCTCAAAGAGTACGAAAGAAACTCCACACCTGCTTACGTGTTCCCTGACGTCTTGCACAGTCTGATGAAAACCTATTGTCCCTTCTCCTCCTCCTCTCCATTGAGGTGTCTCTCAGTCTCCCTCACTTTTGACTCAGACCTTTCACTGAGCACTTTCCCTTTTTATAGCTCAAGATCTTCCTTGACAATAAAATTGTATTTTTCTTGCATCGCAAGAAGCCTAGAGCTTGCTCTGTTCCTGTCAGTCCCATTTACAGACAGCTGAAGATTTCTCTGTATTATGAACAAAACTAAATTTTGCCGTTCTCAAAATACGGTCAAATATCTTTCATATAGTCTAATTCTTGTCAATAGCAAAGTCTGTGGTGGTAGCAAAGGGTGAGGTTGCACAGGAGAACAGTAGAGCCCTGTGTACATATTACTAGGAAGTTTGCTTGGTCTTTATAACATGAGCCATTTGGGGAAGGTTGTGCTTGTGGAAGGCAACTTCTCAAGAAATACGTGTTGAAGGAGCTGCAGCTGTATCTGTGAGATCAGGAAAAACTCTCTCTTTTACTTAAAACTGTGATGTCATTGCTCTTCTATGCTTACTGCCATAGGCAACAGGCTATGCCTAAAGCAAGACCTTTAATCAGAGTTTACGAGTCTGTACGTTTGAAGTGGGATTCATCTAACCAAATGTAAGTACTTATTGTGTATTATCTCTTTATAGAGAGAATTATGGACTTCTAGCAAGTGATTTGTCTAATTCTAAAGTAGACATCTGACACAGATGAGAGGAAAAGCACCCTGAGCATGCCCTAAACATGTTTGTCTCCCAGAGGACTGCCTCTAGGTTGCCTAATTCATATACAGAAAACTGTCCATCCTATCACTCAAAATGTCTGAGCAGACGCAAAGATACTTTTACCACCTGTAGATAACGTGGACACTTTTTTGCGGCAGCATAATAAATCCTGTGGTAACAAGGAGGAAGAGAATTTGTCCTGACATCTCTATTCTGAAGATACAGAATTTTTAGCTTTTATGGCTATTCTATCCCAGCTTTCTTTTCCTGAATTTTAACTTTCTTAAGAGAAGTTGTAAAGGAATGAAATGAGAGTATCCTCTAGAATCAAATAAGAACATTTTAAAAATGAAAAGATAATTGTAATAGTAACAGCTGAAATTATAATCACTATGAACATAATTATAATAATAAGTAACTGAAAACATAATAATTTACAGCACCCAAATTTTCTTCTGTACTGAGAAGTTAGTGTCAAATACTTTGTGAAAAGGTAGTGAACATTATAGTCAGGAGTTTTAGAAAGCAACAACAGTTAGGAGAAGCTTTGCAAAATACTTTTGTTTCCATGTGGTGAAAACACTTTCAAAAGAACTCGGTCTCTAGAAGTTCTGAAAATCCAATCTGTCGCATCATAATGGGAAATGATGAGTGCAAAGAAGCTTTGAAAATCTCATCTTTATTTAGGTATTTAAAAAAGAGCAAAAAGCATAATACCTGAAATATTAGTTTAATGATTTAACAGTTCCTGTGCTTGTGCAGGCCCAGATAATAAAGGTTCTTTTTCTCCACTGGAGAAAAGTGAAAGGTAAACCTGCTAGTTGCACCTCCAGTAAATTAGTTACAGTGTTCTGATTAATGCAATAGCCATTGCTGTCCCTTCAATAATTCACACAACATATAATGATTTATAGCATCCAAATACTCTTCTTTACTGACAAAATCATGTTTAGGTCATACCTATAGAAGTAAGAAATTAAAATTATTATGCTGCTTGCTGCTCTAGGCAAAGCATTTCCATTTGGCATTTTTACACATATTTCCTTATTTTATCCTTTACAACATCAGTAACAACTTTACACCTGTATTGGGATGTTATGTTCCCTCTTTCTGGAGGGGTGATTTTTCCCTGAGGAAAAAAGCCTACTTTTGGCTCACTCAACAATAAATTCCTGTATGCCAGATTGCACAAATATAGGTATGTGAGCCCCACTACAGCTTTAGCTTCAGAACATGCCACAGGCTAGTTCCTTTCCCCAAAAGCAGATTCTTGTGTTGATTCAAAAGAAATACTTTTTCTTTTTTCTTTCCTCCCTTCATCATTATTTTCTCTCCTCTCTTTACTGGATATTCCTGATGTATGTTCTTCCCATTCTAATGTATATTCTCTCCCCAGTTACACTGTTGTCCGAAGATTCTGTTTCAAATGCTTCTTGTTCAGCAGATGGGAATCCCACTGCTCTGCTCTAAAAGGAAAGATTGGGACCTGTCCCTTGTTGAAAAATCCCACTAAGAATAATTTTTTTTTTCTGAGCATTCATCACTACTTCATTTAAAAAAATAACTTCACCTAATGGCTCTTCCCAACTGAATACTACTGTCTTTGCTGACTTTAATTGATACAGTATAAGACCAAACACTAATCCTGAAATCACAGTGCTCAAGTCAGCATCTTTCCTCAACTTTTGTTTTCTTTCCTTCACATGTGACTGGAACAATTAGATACTGTAGAAAGTGTCAAAGGCAAAGCCTAATACTTGCATAACAATAAGCTTTACAAACCCAGGAAAGATTTGGTTGCCTGTCTGCAAAAGCCATTTTCTGCATCATTATTAGTCAGCTATTGTGCGGATCATTTTAATCACTAATTAAGGAGATGTCTTGTCCTGTTTCTTCAGTGATAGCTATTAACACAGAATAATACTGTTTTACTCAAAGGCAGAGACCTCATTTGAAACGGTAACAATTGACCTCCACACACAGATTTTGGTAGTGGCTGATTTCCCAGCTCTATATGGTGATGGTATGTATCATTTCTAAACCAGCACTAAGGCTGATTTTTTTTTAATTACTTCAAAACTAATTTATTGCTATGTAATACGCAGGAGAATTCTCAATGGCATTTGAAAGCAAAGAATATCCAAGAGAGAGGTCAAATACCTATGAACTGCAGGCTCTCCATACTCTCTGCACAGTGTTGGCTTATTTGATAGTATAATTGCAAACCACCCATAAGGCAAGACCCTGTCTTCCCCAAAGTCATCTCCCCAGGTCTATGCAGATCAGGTAGAAGAGCTTCGTAACAGCTCCTGAAAAAGATGAGACCTCCCTAAATGCCTGCTCTCTAAGCAGAGCCCGTACATAGTTTTCCCTAAGGTATAGGAAAATCTCATGTGAAGTCTCCATGCACTTGTGAATTTACCAAACTTGGTGCTGGGCAAAGAGTAGATGAACTAGAAGACCTTTTCTATCTTTTGTCTCTGTTATTCTTGGATTTGCACTTCTGAGGGGGTGTTAAAGCTGTCAGAGAGAAAGCACAGTCTGCATCTAATCACTCTAGCTGATGATTGCAGCAATAACCAGGTCACGAGAGAGTCACTGATCCATTTAGTATAGCTTTATCAGAAAGTTTGTAAAGTTACATAAACAGATGTATATAATTCTAAACTTAACATAACGAACACACCTAAAGATTTATATTTAAGCAACCATCTTTCACTGCATCATATATTGTGAGGCTGCTGAAGATGGATTTTAAATGTTTTTTATGGCAGCAAAATGATTAATATTTCAAATTTGGATATCTTCCCAAACTGCAAATACTCTGGCCAATGGTGCACTTGTGTTTCAAGCCTCAGAAAAGTGGAAGGGTCCTCCTTGGTTATTAATGATTAATTTGTTATCCTTTGAGATGTCAGATTGTTTTACATTTGCTAATGTCTTTTTTTTCATACTACAGGTCAGCTATAGTGTCTTATATGTAGCTATAACACACCAATTACTATATAAGTCTGTTTGCAGCACTCCGGGTGTATTTCATTTCATTTGGTTTTGGGTTTTTTTTTTCATTTTCAGGCAGTTTACTTGATTTCTTCTGTTATTGATACTGAGTCAACCCCCATCACTGCACAATTAATTAAAATCCCCCCCTCTCCACTGAAACTTCCCAACTCAGCTGCTCCCTCCCCTTCTTAATCTGTCCTTGGGTCAGCCTAATACAAGTGCAAGAGTTCTTCACATCTAGTCTCTCAAGATGAAAATCCATATCTTTTTTTTTTAACATATTGCTCTGTTTGGGTGGTACATGAAGACCCTACTAGAGTCTGTGGACCACTGTGTTGAAAACTGTGCAAACAATAATTAAAAAAATAAAACCTCTAAAATTCTTGTTAGTTTAGTACTTACTCTCAGCTTCTCAATACCCTCCTATCTTACTGCCTAACCTACTCTAAAAGCCACGCTTCAAGGCTTAAAAACTGGTTCCAGGCTAAGGTTCTTTCCAATACCATAATACCTCTGGGCCAACATCTACATTTAGCATATAACTTTTCTATCAGCTGTGAGGCTTGCAGTATAAGGAGTTAAACACTCAAAAACTTTTTGAGGATCACCTAAGTTAACACCACTAATGCTTTAATTTCTTGTTTTGTGCTACCATTCCCTGTAATCTACAGTATTTGTGACAGTAAAGAATTAAAGATTGCTGGGGTGGGCAGCAGTTATAAGATGTTAATAACCAACTTCCTATTTCAAATAAAAAATATCTGACCACTTGACAGATGCACTTGAGAATATCTGAATACGTTGAATATTCCTGTGGTCTTGAGATTGTTCTGTTTTGCTCATGGCATAAAAAGGATTAGCATGTTGGTATAGAGCAATTTGGGTAGAGAGACAAATGTTAGTGGGGAACGTGCTGTGTCTCTGATCAGGTAGTAGTAAAAGTTGTTAAGTCCTTAATTTTAACCATCTTCTGCCTGGATGCTTAACAAATAATTTCAATTGTTTTTAAACAANGAGGATAAATTTTTTTTTTTTTTTTTGGCTAAAAAAATAAAAATTAAAAAAAATTGACGTATCCAAAAGCATTTTGGTGAGTACAATTTGGTTGCAAAATAAGGCACTCTGAGAAAGCTTTCAAAATGTGTTCAATCTGCCAAGCAATAAATAACCTTCACACCTGATTTGTTTTGAATTAAGAAAGTCTACAGTAGCTACCAGTTAGTAGTAAAATGAAGCTGTTTCCCTACACAGTCGGGGTATCATAGATTTTATCAAATAGAGACATTTAAATCATTTTCACAGCAGTGAACTGAGTGATTTAATGAGACTGAAGAAAGGTAAGATTGATTTAAAAACTCTGGAGTATATGGTGTCTCTTTCTCTGATGACAATATGTATACTGAAGACAGAAACGTAGGTAAATGAAGAAATAAGAGAACATCAATCAGTCCTTTATCATACCTCTGTACTGCTGTTAGGTCTTCGTCTAACATGCCATCATGTTGTCTGTATTAGGAAGGGAAGAGGACTTCATTCTTGTCAATAAATATATACAAAGTCACTGGGCTGGTAACGGGCCAGTCAGCTACAAACTCTGACAGGTCTCTGTTTATCTCCATGAGAATGTTTTTTTCAATGCAATAAATAGATCATATCATTCCAAGTAATGCCTTTTTGTGTTGTATGTGGCCTGCATCCATATTTTCTTGATTATAGTAGATATTTTAGTGATGAAACACATTCTTTACATCAATAAGAATATACTCTGACTTTTTAAAAAACAGAGCTCAAAATGTCCCATATAATTACCAGGAGACTGTATATGCATAAATATAATTGTCTTATAAAGACAGAAGCTGAAAATATTGTGAGTTATCTTAGATTATGGTGCTGTAGAACATTATCAGAGAAATAAAAGGGTAGCTGAGACAAGGTAAACCACAGTGGAATTAGTCCAGTAGTTAATTTTAGGCTAATACCAGCTTAAAATACATTGTCCTACAAATTAGTTCTTAATCACCATGTAGTCCCAATGAAGTACACAAGCTATATATATCTACCTATCTAAAGAATGGTCTCACTGGAAGGAGATCCAAAGTTCATCTGTCCTAGTCTTCTTTCTTCAACAATAAGCAGCAGGTTCTTAGAAAATACATATGAAATGGGAAATGAGACAACATAAAAGCATCCAGCTTCCAACAGTCAAAAATGTCAGAACTTCCTGAGCCAGAGGTGACTTCTGGACTGTTGTACTGGGTTTGGTTGGGATTTAATTTTCTTCATAGCAGCCCATAAGGTCTTATGTTTTAGACTGGTGACCAAAAGTGTTGATAACACTCCAATCTTTTGGCTATTGTTGAACAGTGCTTGCACAACATCAAGGCCTTCTCTGTTTCTCTGTCATGCCGGTGAATAGGCTGGGAGGGGACACAGCCCGGACAGCTGACCCAAAATGGCCAAAAAGATATTTCATGCTATAAAGCATCATGCTGAGCAATAAAACTTGGGTGGTAGTTTTCCCAAAGTTGCCATTGCTTGAGGACTGGTGGGGCATTGGTCTGCTGGTGGTGAGTGATTGCTTTTGCATAACTTGGTGGGGGTTTTTGTGTTGGGTTTCTTTTTTTTTTCATTCTCTTGTTCACCTGTCTTTATCTCAACCCAAGAGTTTTCTTTTTCCCTTCCAATTCTCTCCCCCATCCCACTGGGGGGGAGTGAGCGAGTGACTGGGTGGTGCTTAGCTGCCTAGTGGGGTTAACACACCACAGGTGTCTTATAGTCTGACTGCTAATAGCCCGTTCTTTGTTAATTTGCTCTCAATATTAATGACTCTCAGTATTTTTCTCAACTCATATAATTACATAGATTTATTCCATTTTTAATCTGTATCTCCCAACAGATTCGCATTCATGTATTGTGAGGGCCAGATCTACAATAGCAATTTATGGAACCTAACAGCCATTTTAAGCATTTATGTCCAGTGCTGGTAGGCTCAACATCAGTTTACTTCAGAACCATCTGAAAACACAGAATAAAGGAGGAAAAAGAAGAAACACAGTAGAAATATTGGTGAATATAGGAAAAGGATGAACCAGTCTCAAATCTAGGTGACTGCGGGATTTCACCATCATTGCATGGGCTCCCCATGCTCTAGTATCCATCTCATGAATCTCTCACATTTTCTCTCCCATTGTCCAAATGAATGACTATTTTTCTATCCATGTAAGAAAGAGTGATTATTCCACACAAGAACGTCTTGTCTTCAGACATAGGATGACTTTCACTGTCTTTCAAAATTAACACAACACTAATATTCAATAAATTATTCTGATGCTCCTTTCTAATTTTATTTCTTTAACTAACAAGATTCAGACATAACTTACTTACTAGTCAGCTGAGTAGATGCTGAATTTTAGGAGGAGGTACATTGCTAAGCATGATTGGTGCCAATAACACCAGATATCAAGGCTCAGCGCCTGAGATGTATGCCTTTCTTCAGTATGGTTAGCTAGATTCCTCCAGAATGCCCCAATCAAGGAAGGAGTTACAACAATTAATGGGAACGTTAAGATATTGGAGGAAGAAGGTACCTGAATTTTCTATCATTTCCCATCCATTATACTCACTCTTATGGAAAGGCAAACCCTGGGACTGGAAATTAGAACATACAGAGGCAGTTAAAACTCTAACTGAAGAATTAAAAACATATCAGTC